>VYXF01012374.1:1198849-1215265 GCA_013397295.1 Polioptila caerulea | reverse complement strand
AAAAAAAAAGGGTGGGGATTGCTTTCTTCACCAGTGAAACATTTAGCACGGACCTATCACTTTAAATCTAGTAGATATTCACTACTTTAATGTATTTGTGCAGTGAGCTGTACAAACAAGATTTCCTGCTCTACTATTGCAAGTAAATTAGAACATAACATGTAAGTGGTTCCAGATATAGATGTTGCATAAAGTACCAGATGTCAACAGTTTTACAGCTCTGCCCTAATTGTCTTCTACTTTCTCAAAGGTCAATCTCAGTTTCTACTTTTTATAGAGTATCTTATTTCTCAGGTTAAAAGAACATTAATAGATATTATTTTTTTTTATGGGTACACTTCTTCATGCATTATTTCAGTCAGTAAATTCTACTATGTTTTTGTTCCCTAGTTTTAATTTCAAAAATCCTATTCACTCATCTGATGCTGAGGAGAGGCTCCAAAAATTTGTCCCTTCCAAGGGTTGTTTCTTGTAGCTACAGTAGCACATGCATTGACTGGTAAGAACTCACTCACATGCTACTTGTGTCTCCTGAAACCAGTATCTAAGTATTTCTACAGCTCTGAAAGAATTGTTGGGCTTGCACAAAAAGAATCCCAAAAGTAAGAGAAAAAACTTCAGGTTCCCCAGGAAACAGATTCCTTTTGTAGATACACAATCTCAAGTGCCCTCAAGTGCTGGCTGACATTCAGGGAGCTATGCAAGAAGCATGCATGTGCAAACAGTTGATGGAAAAACAAATACAAAACAACCTAACACTAGAAGTGTATGGCAAATTAAAAAGTTCACAGGCAACTATTTCTCAAGGCTTTGAGATCAGATCTAAATTACCACTTCCATCCAGGCTCAAGTATTTATTTTATTGTTGCTTAATTTACTTTAAGGAATGCAGGTAACAATCCTCATCCTGACAGAAACAGAAAATCTGTGGCAGCTACAGGGAGCATAAAGGACATTACTATGTTTATATGCAGTATGTGTCTTGCTTTAAATATAATTATATTCTTAAGATGTAAAGTCAAATCACAGCAAAGTTTTACAGCTTCAAACTCTAAGCAAGGTAAAAGTGCAGCCTTTTCCAAGTTGATCGAAATCAAATTTGTTCTCCTTGGAAAAACACAGTCAAGATTAAAACACGAGATTCAATCTGGACTTAAAATGTGCACAGTATTTCCTTGTATGTTTTTTAGCATACTATTTCTGAGTTTAATTATACATTGCACGTTGCATGAAATGTAATATTTATGCTTGAGAAAAAAAAAGCTGGAATTAAAAACATAACTGATACTCTTCAGTTATGCTCCTCAGATTGAGTTATAAAGGTTTTTTGAACTGAACTAATTTAGTAAGCCGAATCTTTAATTTTGTTGCAGAATTCTTCTTCTACAATCCCTTCTCCATAAAGACAATCCAAAATGTTCCATATCTAACCTAGACCTGTATTTTTGTACTTTCTGTAGTTCAGATAAAACTGCCCTTGCTCTCAGTAACAAATATTCCTAAAACATAAACACTTTTCCAGCTATTTTTTCTTGTCTTGCTCCCTACTTTTCAAATTAAGTCACCTATTCTAATTGCACTGGTCATTGCTTACTCAACTGATTTCTCATATCATGAGAACACAGCTTTTGCTTCACGATTATCCCAAGCAGGTCACACAATTTGTAATTCTATTTTTAATTGGAAAGAGAGGAAAAAACTGGATGCAATCAGAAATTATTAGAACTCTAGTTCAGATTCCCTCAACATTTCATGAGACAAAGACCAAACAAATTAGATTTAGTATATGATGAGCAAGAGCACATCTATTCAGCTGCACACTCTTTTTCATAAGCATTCATGCAAACTAATATCTTCAAAACAAAGTGCTCAAATTGAAGACAACTGCAGAATATCTAATTTTTGCTCAGGTTTATGACTATAAGCACAAATAACATGACTAATGACTATAAGCACAAATAACGTGACTAATGGTTTTAAATTTATACTCTTCTGCTATACCATAAAGTGCCCAATACTTGTGAAACATGAACCAATTTATCCTATTAAAGCATGACAATTTTCTGCATGTTTTTAGACATGCTGATCAGTTTAGATCAGAAGGTTCTGGAAAATCACTCTGAGAAAGCTTACTGCTTTCAACCATAAGGATGAAAACCTTTTAAGAAGCAATCTCACAAATACAAAAAACTTTAATCAGTTTACAACTGAAATACTGTATGCTTTACCATATGCAATACATCTGCACCTGCTACCTTATTGCCAAGTCTAATTGACATGGAGACATCAGCAATATTTTAGCAAAAGTCAAGGCTGCACTTTTCTGAATCTTGTCCAATAGGTAAAAGAAGACCACTTAGGATACTGAGAGACAGATTTGATAGTTTCAGGCTGTAGGTGTCAAGCTGCCTGAATAAGCATTGTTCAACGACCACCCTGTTTACTTAATAGCTCCTACAGAGAATATTACTGATGGATAAGAAGTGGTCACTGAAAAATCTTCATGTAGCCCTCAGGTTCATTAAATTGATTTCACTTTCTTGATTTTGGGGAGGAGGGATCACATTATAATTTTCATATGTATGGATGGATTTCTGTTGATACATCAAATTACATTAAATCTGTTTTTAAAAGGCCTCTAGAGAGATTGCACAAAATATCACTGAAAAAGCATGCAAAAGTAGCACATTTTCCCATTTCATAAGTATGCCAAAAGTTCTGCCAGATTTTACTTAAAAAACTGTAAGATACAGGCTTTCTTCAGGGAAAATACAACCGATTTCCACATAATCCAGACACGATACTGTTTCAGATGATCCATAACTTCATTCAAATACATATAAAAAACCAAGCAGTGGAAACACAAGTGGAAAAATATAAAATTCATCACCTTTTCTTAACTCTCTCAAGCTCTTTTCTTGGTCAGTTAGACACTTTTTTTAAAATAGAGACTTTTTAAATTATTATTAAGAAAAGGGGCCATCAGAGCCATCATGACACCCGAAAATATGGCAGCATATATTCAGTACATGACAAACTAGTCATTTATTTCCTACCTGTAGCAAGCTGGTACCTAGTACTTGCTGGTAAGAAATAAGAATAACTAATTAATTTTCAAATCTTTAAGTAGGACTAAGAAAAGTAGAAAATGAGAACATTTTACTTTGAAAACCAGATGCTACACAACTTTGTAAACACTTTGAAATTCAATATTTGAATTTGAAGACATTTTTGAATACTCTAATGCAACTACATCCAATATGTCTTCAGATTTATGAGTCATATTTGATTCACTTGTAGTGATACATTTTAAAAATGGGTTGAAAGATAAAATTGAGGAGCTGTATGAACTTTTAACAAAATACAGCAGTGTACACACTTCTAAGTCTTAAGCTTTTTTGCATACTATTAATTTATGTGTTTGACTATTTTTCTTCTCTTTGGATAAAGTGATTACATGCAGATCACTCTTTCATTCCCCCAGAAACAGTCTGATTAATTTTAAAGCACCATTTTGTTAGGGATTTGGCAGAAGAAAAGACAGCTGAGACACATCAATGTAGTTTCAGAAATCAGAGGGTAGAAGATAAGCAGTGTTTGAAACTGCAACATAATCAAGTCCGTGCAAAAGGAAAGAGAAATGTGAAAACAAATACAGGTAAAGTGGTGGAAAGATTTTCCCCCCCATCCCCTGTCAGAAGAAAACAAATCTCTACTAAGACAAATAACCACTTCCAAATCATGCCCCTGTTTCTAGAGCTGCTAGCTGAAATTTGTCTTTGTAGCAATAGCAACACACTTACCTGACTGTACCACAAATTGGCACATAATTGAAGACACAGAGCAGATACATACATATTACACACAGAAGAGAAGAACAAGTGTGCTGCACTTTTTTTTCCTGAACAAAAATTTCCCCAAAAAAAACCTCAAAAAACTTCCTCTCCTCACCATGACAATTTAATTCAACGTATGAATTAAAATGTTTTTTGTTTTCTTTTTGTACTTAACAAACATTATCAGTTGATCATTACCTAAAAGCAGGGACAACAGTTGCCAATATACTGATCACTTACAGTAAAACACCTACTCAGGGAAACCTCAAATGGCCATTTATCTGCCTTTCTCCATGCAATTGCTACCCAGAGCCTTCTTGGGCTGAGTGCAGCAGACCTCATTTGCACTTGGCAGCCCTGTAAATGACTTAAACACTACTCAGAAATCCTTGACATCATACATAACCCAGGTAATTAAAACTTAGCCAACATAAGAGTGTAGATACCAAATACACTGGGGAGTAGACAGAGGAAAGGGGGAAGTCTAAAAGTAAGGCAGTAAAAACTTAGTGATCTCTTCTAGGCAATATTCTAACTTAGATCTTTAATAGAACTTTTAGATTGTTTATTAACTTAAAGGACTACTCAATGCATTTGTCTTATAACAGTTTGTGAATTCTGACACAGATTTTTCTGTGCTTAAGCCTGTTGAAATGTTTGAATCTCATATGAATTCTCTCCAAACTAAAAGCCTGAAGTCCAAGGCAGCCTACCTTCAGTAGGGTTACTTGGCCCTTTGCTCTACCCAGATGTTGGCCTCTTTGAAAAAGACAGAACTAAGTTTTCTTTGCTCTTTCTAGTCTTTCATCAAACATAACTGAACTTGTTAAATAGGGAAAAAAACCAAACAAACTTGGGCATGAGAAGGCAGTGATGAAAGAATAAAATGCAACTTAATTCTCAGAAAAAAACCCAAGATCTAGTTCTTTCAATAATGTCCACTCAATTCACCTGTCTTTTGTTCCCATTCCCCCACTGACATCCAGAGAAAGAATAAAAATACTGAATATTCTAATTTAAAGCTTCACATATTTTCAAATTGTCAAAGAGCTGGTTGATCATCATTTAGTAAGAATCTGAATGCAAATCTTGGAATAAAAAAATAGCATCTTTCTTGGATTGAAAGGAAATAGTTATTAATATTTATAAACAGTTATCGTAAGGTGCAGTCTCAATTTTTTTTTAAACTCTTGTCCTATTGTTTATCTGTACTCATTTAAGCATGTTCTCAACACAGCAAGTGACATTCAACACTCATTTTTGTTTGAAACACATAAGGAAAAGAAGGGGATAACAATCAAGCCACACTATTGAAAGATTTTTATGCATTCTTATTAAAATGATGAGAGTTAAGGTTTGACTTGGCCTTTGGAAAGCCCCTCTTGTTATGTAACAATTTTTTATTGTTTTCAAAACCTCTCTCTTGTACTGCTAAATAGAAGGGGGAAACGGTGACATTGTTATTCAAAAAATGAGTTAACAGAATAAAAATATGCTTTCTAAATTAAACAATGTAGCCTCACTCACCAGCAATTGATATACTCTGTACATCACTGAGACCAACAAACAAGTTTCTTTCCCTTCAGATCTTTTCCTGAGGCATCTCCAAATATATCCGATCAAGTTTTTACATACTGATTATTTATCACTCAAATAAGGAGGCAGATATTTGCTGACCTTTTAAATTGATAATTTTTTTTTGTTCTTAAGTCACCTTTGAACAAACAGGTGTGATTTTCAGTAGCTTTAAAAAAAAATTTAATTTTTTTTTAGAAATTCTTGTTTCACACATCAGTCTTCAAAAGGGTTTTTTACTCTCTTCACTATAAAAAAACGAGACTTGCTCAACTGTAAGTAAAACTGACACAAATTGAATTTTCCCTTTTTTAACAACATAAATCATTTACTTCTGGGTAAACCAAGGTATTTAACAAGATTATGTGACTGCAGTATGAAACAATGCTCTGAATGTTACCAAGTGTTATTAACATTCTTTAATTTAAACACACAATTGCACATACATGCTAACTGTGAAGGCACAGCACATTAAAATTTGTTGAAAAATCAGCAGCCAAATTTTAGCTTGGACTGCATGCCCTTAGTTTACTCAACTGCCTACCAGTCCAGGATTTCAACTTTTAGATGCCTAAATTACATAATGTCACCAGTCAACAAGAGCCTGTTAAGCAGCACAGGAAAAATGAGTACAGGTGAAAGAGGAGTTAAAACAAGAAGCAATACAACAAACATCAATTTTAGCTCAGCTGTTACCTTGGTCTTCCCACTACGCCCTAACAGCAAGGCAAGGTCTAAATAATGCATCTTTTGCCCTGCAAAAGACCTCCAACATGCACATGTCCTCTGTGCAAAGACAGATACACATGTATTCATCAGCCCACTTCTCAAGCCGTGTATCATCTTCCTTTCTTAAAAAGTTGCACATAATTCCATTTGAAACAAATTTTGCAGAAGATGGGTGTATTATTTTGTTGTATCAATCCCTCTAATCTCTGCACAGACCAACCCACCACCATTCCATAGCAATAGATAATCCTCTATTTTTTATGTCTAATCTGTAAGATTTGAGGTCTTTATTTCATATGGAAAGGGTTGGTGTGTTTTTTTTAACAATTTTCCCTAAGGAATTACTTACTGCTTTACAAATTGCTTTTGCCCCCCACCTAAGATGGATTTCCCACAGGATTTTATTTCAAAGATACTGCCAATAAACTGCTGGGTTTATATGCTGAGTTATCACTCATTCAATACAGTTTAAGATGTGGTGTAATCACCAGCTGTCCACTACACTTTGACTGCAAAATACTGAAGGGAGTGACTTTTTCACTGTACACAAAAATATAGCAATATATTATAAGGTTCTAGCATACTACAGGCCACCAAATACCTATTAGGCATTCATGTAACAAATAGATAAACAAAGATTTATGGCATACTCTGAGAATCACAGAAACATCAGAACCTCTAAAGGTTATCTAGAATTATTTCTCTCTTATAGCTGAACAATCATCGACACAGGGTTTTGTCTACCCAAGTCCAAAAACAAAGGAGGAAATTTCCTTCTCTCTGTGTACCTGTTGCAATACTGCACTACTGCACTACTCTCCGATTAAAAAGTTTTTTACCTAATGTCCAATCCGAATCTCTTCCAAACCATAACTCCCAGTTCTTGGTTTCAGCCTCTGTCACCAGTTGGAAGAGTTTAGCTCTGTTAGCTTTGTAAACTCCTCTTAAGGGTTCACATCAAGAACCAATTCTGTATAGTACCAGAATACAGCTCAGAAGCTCCCCAGTTTTGAGAGAGTTGCTAAATAAAAGTAGTCAAATGAAAGAAAAAGAGGAGGTTTACATTGGATGATCATTTAAGCTAGTTTAAGAACTGAAAGTCAGGACACGGGCATTTCTTTGTAAGGTTTGAAAAACATGTCAATCCCTGGGTGAAGTCCACATGGCATGATACATGATCATAAAAATAGGTTAAGGATATACTAGAGAGACATTTCTAGATGTAGGGGACAAGTATCTTTATTTTCCAAACTATTTCATTTCGCTATATTTTCTGCCTGACAGTCTGTTACAGTTACCTGAACTCTTGCTGCTATGACAATTTGCCTTGTGACAAAATGGTCTGCAGACATACTGTTACATGAGAAGGATAACGTACAGACAGCTTACTTATTAATGCTTAATTTTCCTTCAGAAATCAGGAAATCACATAGTCCAAGATATCTAAAATCAAGGTATCTTTTCCTCTAACTTAATTCCCTCCCTCTCTTCACAAGCACACACAGACTTTGACCAGACTATTTCAATTTTCACTCCACATTTTTTTTTTTTAAGTGTAGGACAGCCAATTCTTTAGGAAAAAATGCAGTGAAAACTGTGTGGGTTTGGAATTGAACAGACTCCTACTCATATTCTACGTATTTTGCTGCATTTCATCTATTTAGAGGTAAATATAATAAATAAAACAGAACAAAGGCATGAGTTCAACCATTCAGGTATCTACAGTATGTGTGTTTTGATTATTCTAGTATTTTTACATTTTCCTAGATAGAGTTGATTTTGGGTGGCAACTTGTAATCCTCAGAGAGGTAAGAACAGCACTTACAATATTAGACAGCATGGTCAGCACACCTAGAGTCCACATAGACAGGAAACCTGTAACCCAGCCCTTAAAAGCTGATGCAGAAGGGGCTGAACTTCAGAGCAAAGTGGGAAAATTATTACAGCTTAACTCAAAACATCAACTCATACGGTCATCTCCTTATCAGTGAAGTTTCCTTCATGGCACAGACCCCCACTCCATGGATTAATAACACAATTTAAGAAGTTTAACCTTTTGTGGCCCAAGGTTCTATGGGGCTTTAAGAAATGTTTCAGCCTGAATACAGACCTTAGCTTGCACCCATAAATTATATAAAGACACACAGCACTGCCAAGAACAAGAGCAGGGTATGCTTGACCACTATGGCCCACAAACATTAGTATTTCTATTGTTATGTAAAGGGATTTCTCAGGAGGAAAGATCAGGCAATAGGTATGTTGATGTTTTTAAGGACAAGCATCTTTCAGGCAATTTGTTTCATAGCCAGAATGCTTCTCCCAGGCCCAGCTGTGTCTTGCCTGCGCTTTTGCATCTGACAAGCTGTTGACAAAAACTATTTCTAACACTTGGGAAAAAAATATTTCTCAAGGTTGACTTTTTAAAAAAGAATTCTAAGAAAGAAGAAATAGGGCATTCTTTCAGACTACATAGGACACGTTCAGATACAGCTCTTTTAAAATGTACCAGGTAGCGGTTTAGAGCTGGCACCTGTGGTCATGGTTTGCAGCTTCTCTAAGTAGATTTTTGTATGCACTTTATGCCTAAAGTCACATTGGGAAGACCTTTCTATGCCCACCAGTAATAAAAGTCTCCTAACATCTCTTTTCTTCTCTTAGGAAACAGCCATGAACCAGATTAGATGATGTACATTCATGCTCCTTAATTAAAATAAATAAATAAATAAAATGTGATAAATTTTAATCAAATTAATTACCTATCTTTTATCTTGCATGTCATAATAACTGTTTGTGGTGTGGGTCTGACTGCAGAAGCACACACAACAGGTTACAAAAGAGTTACAATCACAACACTAATATAAACATTGTATAGTTGGAGAAGTGGAAGCTTACCTTGACTAAGTTTTCCTCAGCTGAGGAAGAACACACATACAAGGAACAAGAAAAAGGAAGCCACAAATTGGTGGAGGAAGAGAAAGTAGACAAAAGAGATGTAGACACTGGAATTTAAGCCTAACTTTATGTCTATGCATTAATCACTGCAATATATTCACAGTATTATCCCAACATGGTGTGGTACACTACACTACCCTTCCATGTTGTTTCAGCAACTAAAACTAAATGCTCTTCTGAGCATTTAGAAAGCAAAAATCTGCTTCATTAAGTAGCTGACTTAAAAGTGCATACGTCAATATTTTAAAAGATCAAAAGCTGATATGCACAATTTATTTTAATCATAAACATGGTTTTTGAGTGAAAACAAGTCTGCCATCATTTTAGACCATTTCCTGGATAGAGATATTTAAAAAGAAAGAAAAGTCGCAAAAAAGCAAGAGCTCATTTAGCAGTACCAAAAGTGTATGAAGAAGACAAAAGTTGAAAGTCTGTGAAAGAAATCTGTTTTGGTCTGCAAAATCCTGGACATTCATAACAAAACCACAAGCCATGAAAATGTAAACAAAGGGGATGTCAGAGCAGAGCAGATCTTTTGTAGCAAGTGAGACACAGTAACAAAACTTAGGTAGCCTTTCTAGCAGAACCTCTACAATCAACCCTGCAAAAGTGACACTCAAGTCTGATGTAGAAAAATAAAACAACTATTTTCTCACCTCAAGGCCTGGCAAAATCATGGAGCAGCTCCTCTTGGACACTATGCTAAGGCACATGGAAAATAATAAGGTGATTGGTGACAGTTAACATGGCTTCATCAAAGGCAAATTCTACCTGAGAAATTTGGTGGCCTTCTGCAATGGGATTACAGCAGCCGTGGATGAGGGAAGAGCAGAGGACATTATATACATGGACTTGTGCAAAACAGTTGACACTGTCCTGCATGACATCCTCTTCTGTAAGGTGCAGAGATGTGGATTTAATGCATGGACCTCTCAGCAGATAAAATTCGGCCGGATGGTAGCACCCAGAGTTGCAGTGACCAGCTCAATATCCAACAGAAAGCAGCCAGGAGTGGCTGTTCCTCAGGGGGTGGGTACTGAGAGAAGGATTTTTAGCATCTTTGTCAGTGACAGCGGGATCGAGAGCACCCTCAGGAAGCTTGCTGCTGACACCAAGCTGTGAGGTGCAGCTGACAAGCTGGAGGGAGGGGAGGGATGCCATCCAGAGGTCCCCTGACAGGCTGGAGATGGGGGCTTGTGCAAACATCAGGAAGTTCAACAAGGCCAAGTGCAAGGTCCTGTACCTGGGTCAAGGCAATCCCAGCACAAGTATAGCCTGGGTGGAGAGGGAATCCAGGCTAGCTCTGAGGAGAAAGACTTCAGGATGTTTGTGGATCAAAAAGCTCAACATGAGCTGCCAATGTACACTTGCAGCCCAGAAGCCAGCTCTGAGCAACCTTGCCCATTCTGTGATTCTGTGATCATTAAAGTGTCTTCCAACCACGAATCATTCTGTGATTTTACCAGAACACACCATAAGGAAGACTTTACAAATGACAATTTGACAGTATGCAAAAGGCATGCAGTAGCTCCAGAAGAAAGGGAAGTCCTCATCCAAGCAGCAAGAGACAACATACAAGTCAACTGCTAGCGCTGACTAAAGATATACATAAAGATATTCTATATATACAGCCACATCGTTCTGCAGGGAAGATGAATTATTTTAGAGGACAGTTCACCTATACTTTGGATAAACACTTGAAAGAGAGATTTTAATTATATACTTGATTGCAACTACGTAACTACAATCATATTACACAACATCAACATAAACACGTCTGATGTTAGCCAGCCAGGCAGCCAGATGACGTATACAACTGTAATTTTTAAAAATCTACAAACGATGCATGTGCTTATCACAGGTTGCTTGAGATATTCACTGACTACTTTGAGACCAAGAGCTGTCTCTATTGTAATTTTTAATTCTACATTTTTGTATATTAAAAATTCCACAGAGGTCCTTAAAATAATTGTTAGCATAATCACTAAAAAAAAAAAAAAGCAAACACACATTTGGCAGGTTTTAACTGAAATAGTTTCATATACAAAGTACAGTAAAAATAAGAAACAAAAAGTAACAATATGCAGACTTACACTAAGTGTGTTTGTTTCCTTGCAAGTAACCACAGTATAAACACATGGTAACCATACAGGCAGATTTCTCCAAACAGGGAAGAGGGAAAAAAAAATCTAGGTAGGAAGAACAAGTTAATTTCAGATGCTTGTGAGAGATTTCCAGAAATCACAAGAAAATATCTATTTGTCAAAGTCTGCACAAATCCTTACAGGGATTTGACACATGCCAGGGTGTTTCACACAATCCTCAGCAGAGATCTCATAAACCTACACCTTCAGGACACACTGGGCTTTCTGCGCATTCTCAGGTCATCATGTGATTTACACTCAGTAAGT
Source organism: Polioptila caerulea (assembly GCA_013397295.1). Classification (NCBI taxonomy): domain Eukaryota; kingdom Metazoa; phylum Chordata; class Aves; order Passeriformes; family Certhiidae; genus Polioptila; species Polioptila caerulea. The sequence goes on along the minus strand of VYXF01012374.1, from coordinate 1,203,762 downwards.
CTTCCATGGGACAGTCAGACCTTGGGTATTTCAAATTCACTGAGCACATGCCATACTATTTCCACATGACACCTCTGTCTGGGAAATGTTGCAACTTCATTCAATAAATTCCATCCTTTCTCTGGCAACAGAGCTGAATTTCATCAGCACTGAGAGAAGTATCTCACATGCCTATTCATCTTCTACTTTCTTTAAATCATTATGGAAATTACGTATTTCTTGGGGAAAACATCAGTGGAAACAACACAAGATCAACACATTCCTTCTATAATTCCTTTAAAAAGTAAGATGTGAACTGCTTTGGTTACAACCTTGTCCTCTATCTAGAGCTCATCGTATTTTTTATTCTATGACAATGCATTCAATAGTCTTTAATCATTAGCTAGGAAATTCTCAAAGGCTCTACACGGTTTTGTGGTATTAGACCCATTTTCCTTATCTGTATGCATGACATTACATAACAGAGTTAATTAAATTTTAATTTCTTAAAAAAACCAGCTTCTTTAAACTAATTCAGACTGACTCCCTTTCACGGAAGTTATATTTTACTAGCATCTTCTCAGATATGGTCCAAAAGTAACTTTAAGCTACAACCTAATGTTACATACAGCAACTTACAGTTTCCAGGGTGGAGAACAATAAATGTAAAGTCAATAAAAGATTAAACTGTAAGCATCAAGTCTCCCTTGAGTTTAGAAAATGTTTAAGTGCATAACATCAAGCCACCTTGCATTTCTCAAATTCAATTTAACAACTTGGTACTTCCACAGCACAAGCAGAGGAAAGCATTCAGCAGAGAGAAAAACTCACTTCATGGAAAAAGAAAACAATTAACACTTTCTTACCAGTGTACATCAATAAAAGACACCATGAGAATTTAACTATCACAAATAAACACATCCGTAATAACTTTTCTAGAACATATTAAGACTGTGACTACAGGCAACAGTGTTGTGACTACATGAAATGTTTACATTTGTATGTTTGGATGAAGTTATATGACTCTTGGTCAGCACGGTAAAAACCTGTCCGTTTCTCTGTTTATCCCGAACCAAAAATCTCTACAGTACCTTATATACACTGAGTCCCTATCCGACTCTCAGGGAACTGATTTCATTGCCACCAAGCTCTTGTTTGTTTTGGGAGAATGTGTAGGTTTGGGGGGAAAACAAACAAAAACCCACCCAAACAAAAACACTCACAAACAAATAAAACCCCCATCATTCATATAAACAAACCCTACATATTTTCCATGACTACTTAAAAACATTGCAGAAAAAGATAAATATATTTTTACATCAACCTTTGGAAGAAGTTTTCTACTTTCTTTGCTCAAACCTCAAGAGATTCCAACCTGAGAAAACAAAACTGGGTTCGTTTTTGTTTTCCGTTTTTATTTATTTAAGCATAAATCAGATTTTCCTTATAATGACAACTAGAAGCAAAAGTGGGTGCATACCTGTTCCTGTATGTGTTTGGTTCGATTCTCAGGAATACTCTTAAAATGGCTCTTGATTCAATTTGTAGCAATTCTCCGAATTTAATACCAGATAACCATACATAAAGATGAATCTGGGCACAGTAATACAGTTGCAGTATGCTACTTGAACCAAGTACATTTCTTTTTGTCTCTTCTCTTTCCCAAAATGGCCTCTCTCTGTATCACATTTTTCCCCACCATAAAATTTCTGAATTATTCAAACCACTGAACCATCTACAACACTACTTTTATAAATCAGCCAGAACTACACAGCTGATGCAGCTCAAATCTTTCCTCTGTTTCTGATCAAATCTTTTTCTTGTATTTATGATTTTTGTATTCATTACAACTTGTCAGTCTTCAAGTGCTGAAGGCCTAGCCAGCACAGGATCTTAAAAGCTGACCTAAGAGCTTTTTTGTAAAATACACATTCTTAAGTCAAATAACACTGCCTTACGTATTTACTTGAGAACTCAAAGTTTCCAAAACTTTGCAACGCCACTACAGTACCCCAACTCATCAAATGTGAGCTATAACGATGACAAAGAATTTCAAGAAACACAAATAATAATATCCCCTTTGAATTAAACTTGCATTAATTTGTATTAAAAAGTGGTATAAGGATGACTTTCTTTGTCTCTTTGGCATAAAAAGTCTTTGGTAACATGGTTATGCCATACAATAAAGTGCGCTTTGCGTTACACTTTAGTCCCGGAGAAGTGGTTTTATTGTGTGCAGCTAACTCAAAAAGGGCAATATACACTATTTGTCTTCAGAAAACAAAGACTGTATTTTACAATATCCTCCCACTGTTCCTGTGGGGGAATCAGCCTAGAAGTCAAACATTGGTATATATTTTAAAGTTGATCCTCAGTTCTTGTCAACTACATCATCATTTAAATGTTAAAGATGAATTTTAACTGAAGAAAAAATAACCCCACATTGACAAGTCTCAAGGTTTTCATGTCACCAATTCTAAGCAAGACAAACAAAACACACAAACTCAAAGGAATCAAATCTCACTGTCTTCAGAACAGTTCTTAACAGACTTAAATGTGCTCGAATTTGTGCCAGAAATCAATATGTACCATTTCATCATCAGATTTGTAAAGGGAGTGTCTTTACAGTTATCTCAGGATAAAATTCCTGAAAGAATGTCTCTCATGGAAAAATAGAGAAAAAGCCACACTTTGCTCATTCCATTTTTCACATCATGTACATTAGATCATCAATATAATTATACTCTCTTCCAAAATTAAAAACCTAAACAGCATCTGAAGTGCAAAAGTTAAAGTACTCTAAAGTAAGTAAATGCAAACACATGTTTATAAGGAAATATAAACTTCTAAATTATAAATAGCATTAAGTTTCATACATGTGAATCCACATGTATATTATTTATATACAAAGGCACCATATAAAGATAGAAATAGGGAGTGTCTATACATATACACACACATAAATATATCTATACACACACACAGTATTAATAGTCTACTCAGGCCTATATATGCTCCACTCTGCACACTTTGAAAAGTTCATTTCAACTTAACATAAATTTTGAGCAGGAGTAAATTAAGTGAGTGTATAAACTGGTGCAGAGTAAGAGAATCATCTCAAATCAGGTATGCCCACATTTACCATGGAAGAGGCTCCCTAAAAACAGGTCATCTGATATTGAAGAAAAGTCAGCACAATCCTAAAAATGAATTAGTGTGCAAGAGGACAGCTTAAATATTTAACAGCACACCACAGACACAGTGTTTATTTTAGCAGTTTAAGATGACAATTGAAAAAAACAAAACCACAATTTCTCATCCTTATATGCTGCTTCACCAGGCCTGAGTAAATAGAAAGTTTGGAAGGAAATTGTTACTTGGTTGACCCCTACTCTACAGACCCAGAGAAACTTCAAAAGTAGCTTGAGATTTCAATATAAAATTGTTCACAGTGTAGTCTCCTGCTTGACTGTGATAAGCAAATACATGTTTGTTATAAAATCAAGAGTAGACACCATTGCAAATCATTTCAGGAAAAGATAAAATCATAAACCTACAACACACAAACAGTTACCTCGTAACAGTTTTAGATAGCACACAATTTTTTTTAAAGTTTCTGCCAGTATGCCAAGTAACTTTGAATATGCAAACAATCCCATCAGGTTTAGTGACACAATGCACGCTAGTAAAATCATGTCTATAGAGACAAACACACTTGCAGCCTTAAGCTGAAAACGGAGACTCTCAGGACTAAATAACATACAAATTGCTCGGCAGGGTGGAGGAGGTAGAGGCCACCATTTTAAAAGAAAATAAGAACAAACAAACCAAAGCCTATCTTTCTTCCAGTTTTCCATTTCTTTGAGACACTTCCCTGTCAACAGCCTTGGGAAAGCAGATATTTCAGCTCTGAGAAACTGACTAGAAGAAAGTTCTGCATTCAAGCGTGCCCTGCAGAGAGGCAGCTACATGATGCTCTCTTTTATGCAATTAAGCAACTGAAATGAACTAGTGCTCAAAATTTTGAGGTCGGTACTCAGTCAAATAAATTTAACTGTTTGAGCACAGGCCAGCACACTTAGTTTTCTTTACACAATGGTACATGTTTAAGAAATTAGGTTTAAAATCAAGCTTACAGTAAGCCCATTAATTAATAAACTACTTGTCCTGGGTTGATGCAAGAACAGTAAATAGAAACAATGAATACAACAATCTTAGCTTTCCATTATTGCTAGCACAATAACTTCTGAATGGTGAAATATGGAAAGTAATTCAGCTGTTTCAGATGTGTATGTGACCAATTGACAAGTGTTGGCCTAGCATTAAAAACAAATATGGTAACGTGAAAGGGTACACTTTCCTCCAAAATTTAATTTAAAAAGCAGGTAGCCATTTCCTAAACTATGAAGAATGCAAAATTTAGAAATAAGGATTCATATTTCATAATTTTTTTGAAATCACTTCATTAGTTGCTCTTCAACAGAAAAGAAGTTTCGCTATTCAGTGAAGCTCAGGTTGATGATCTACAAAGAGATGTAAGGCAAAGCTATCAACTTAAAAAAAAAACAAACAACAAAAAAAATCCCTGTCTGAAATTATTTTACCTCGATAGAAACAACGGGGAAGAGGAAGACATTTTTTTTCCATTAAAATCATCCTGAATATTTAGGCTGGCTTTTTTTCTCCTTTGCAATCACTATGATACTTTTACCTGGGCCTTTCACACAATAAACAGGGATAAAGTAAAACTTTACTTTATTACAAGACACGATTGTTGAAACAGAGAAGTCAGAAAAGGCAAAGGCAGCGGGGGCTAGGCAGAAGCCCGGTGGATTTCAGCGCATGGCGCGAGTCTCACCGAAGCGCAGGTGAACTGCGCCTGACGATGGGGTCGCTCCGGAGGGGTTGCGGTGAGTGCCACCCCCGGCGGGGCT
>VYXF01012374.1:1139646-1198517 GCA_013397295.1 Polioptila caerulea | reverse complement strand
TTTTAAGTGGAAACTTTTCTTTCCCAGCAGAGGCCGGGACAGCGTGAACTGCCCCGGGGCGCCGCGCTGCCATCACAGCTGACAGCTTTCTGCCCCCCGCGCCCCCCCTTCCGCAGCATTAAAAAGCAGCGCATAGATCCGGCCGGAGTTTGTTTTTAATAACGGCATTTAGTTCGCACAGCCACTTACAGCCCCTGCCAGCAAAATAAAAGTCAAGCTCGCATGCGAGCATCCCGCACGGAGCGTCCTCCGCACCGGGGTCGTGGAGGGCACGGCAGAGAGACAAGTGGGGCGCCCGGGGGGAGGAAGTGGGGCCGGCGGCAGGGAAGCTGGGATGGGTTTCGTTTATCCCCGGAGCAGAGCCGCCGGGAAAGGAAAGTTCACAGCCAACAACAGCGCCCGCAGGCAGCGGGTCCGGGGAGCCAGGAGGGGGCTCGCTTTGGGGCCTTCTTACCTTCTGGTCTACGATGGAGCAAGCCATTTCCCGGACGTGGGCGAGACTGAAGTCCCCCGAAGAGTCCTGCAGCAGCAGCACCGGCTCCCGGCTCAGCCCGATCTGGAGGTGGAAGGCGACGCCGCCGCCGGCAGCAGCCCCCGGCGGCGGCAGCGGGCTGGGCGGCCGGATCAGCGGAGGGGCGCTCATCGGAAACTTCCCGTCGAAGCCGCCGCCGGAGCCGAGGAGTCAGGGACGGAGGGGCAGAGTCGGGCGCCGCCGCGAANGCCGGGCCGGGCCGCGCCGCGCCGCTCCGCCGCCAAACGGCCCGGGCGGCCGTGAGCGCAGCGGTGTCGGCTGGCTCCCCGCGGCGGAGCTTAGCTGAGCCGGCTCTGGTCTCCCCACCTGGCCCAGACGCTGGACTGCGGGGCTGGAGGGGCTGAGAGCTTCCTCTTCCCCCGTGATCCCCGCTGGGCAGTACCTCAAGAGGCAGGTGGAGGCAGAGCCCGAGGAGAGTCGCGAATTTCCCTTGCTGGCAGGCAGCACGGTGGCCTCTCCCGGCCAGGGCGGCAGCTGCCCCCGAGGGCGGAAAGCAGTGCCAGGGCAGCGGGAGCTCCCGTCTGACTCCGGCTCTTCTGACCGGCCTCGGCCGGCAGCCCCGAGCAGCATCGTGCCGCCGCTTCCAGCATTCCCCGCGGGTTTTGGGAAGAAGCAAGGGGCAGGCTGCACCCACCTCTTCTCTAAACCATCTTCAAGTTTCAGGCACCGTCTGTGTTAAGGAGGAGCACCCTGCCACCCAAAACCAGGATGAGTTACTCTTCCCAGGTCTTGGGATAGGAGCAAGCCCCACCCGTTTGCACAAGCAGCATTCGTGGCAGGGCAGTATTTAGTCTAAAAAATCTCCTCTTGAAGATTTGCAAAGGCAGTGGAAGTGTGAGCTGTAAATGTTTTAAATATCGATGGAAAGACTCTTAAGCTAGGTATATGTGGTACCTGTAGGTTTGTTTGAACTACTGCAGGTAGTGTGCTTAAAAATACTACATGTATGTTCGAAAATTCAGTAGCTGATCTGATTTACAACTTGTTTCGTTTCAAATTGCCTTTTTTGACCAAAATTTACATCCGCAGCATTGTTTTATTTTGATCCTGTCTTAGTAGGGCCCATTTTACTCTTGTCAGCTTATTTCCAGCCTGGGAAGTACTGCAAGCTTCCCACGACCCCACAGCCTAGCCAGCTTTTCTATACAGGAGTCAAGGTGGGAGAAACATACTAGAAGATCCTGCAGCCCTGCTTCATTGTTGAATCAGGGTCGACGCCCTTACTTCCTAAACTCCCAGTGAGAGCTTCGGCATGGCTAGTTCAAATCTTTGACTCGGACATGGTCAATAGCTCATATCTTAAAGGATATCACAGACTACCTAGAGCACTCAGTGGGAGGGTCTCCCTTACACTTTTGTGTCTTCTAGACAAGTTCAATTCTAAATTAATTTTCTTCTGTATAGTTCATCGGCATGAAATATACATAAAAAGGTAATATAGTGAACCTTGCCATTAGACTTAAAGTTGTGCTTTTACAAATGCGTATCAAACCTACTTTTGCTGATGTCTTTGATGGTGAGCCTTTGAGCAACCTAAACCACTCATTCATGACACAGGTCTTTTGCAATTCCTCAGATAACCAGAGCAGAGGTAGTGTTAGCAATATTGAGAACTGGCGATACATGTCCTTGGTTTTCTCATGTATGTGAAATGAAGTGATAGAGCTCCTGTCATGCAGCTCTACATCCTCTCTACAGACACAACTTGTTTTCCAAAAGAAAGGTTACAGTATTTTTTAAAAGTTATAGTTGCTGAGTTGTTTGTTTAGTGGGTCAGCTGCGTTGAATATACCTTTGTAATCAGAATAGATGAGGGCAGGATTTCTTCAGCGCTGTGTCAGCCAGTCATATACAAATGCCATTTATAAAAGAATTCAGTGGAACCACACGATGTGATCCTGAATACAACATGGCCTGTTGTACTTACTGAAATGTCATCTATTTCATGATCCTTCCAGATTGGGGAATTGTGATGATGCCAGGGAAGGGAAAAAAATAATTCACAGCAGTATCTGACCTCATACAGAGTGCATGCCTGGTTGCTAATCTGTACATGCACAGGTAGAAAAACCACTGGGAGCCTCGTTTTTACTGCACCTGTACAGATCAATTCAGCAGTACATGAACTGCCACCTCGAGCTTGAAGGGGAAAAATGAATTTGCCACACCTGGCTACACAGTTAATGCATCTAGCTGTGTACAGGAACAGGGAAGTCAGCAGAGGATGTCACTGTAACATCACATTATGAAAGCATCTCCAAACTGCCCTCAAGGTACAGTTGCTGTAATGTTACTTCTAATTGCTCTACGTTGCCAGACTGTGAAGGGTGAATAGTGGCCTTTGTATGTTCTCATGCACTGAATAGTTAACCTTCCACTTCAATGTGTTTCTGAAGCTGTGATCTTCTCTTCTTTCAGCTTTCTGCGTTGCATAGATGATATTCTGTTCTATTCATCAGGAGTGAGTAACATCCTCTTCCTAAAGTTTTTTATTCCTTTCTGCTTTTCTCTAGCTGTGATGTAACTGGTCCTTTTTTAAACAGTCCATTTATCTTTTCAACAGAAAATATTTTGTCTTTTTAGAAATTTTGTCTTTTCAACAGAAGCAATTATATCACACATATATTTTAATTCATAAAAATCAAACAGCCAGCAAAGATTAATGCAGAATATGCCTAAGCAATATTCTGTAAGTCAGTTTGTATGGCCTAGATTGTGGTAGTTTCTAGGTTAAAGTTTTTGACCTAAAATTTAGTTCCTATATGTTTGCAAAGAGAGTAGAGCACAGGTGACTACAATGAGATGTTTACTGCTGGTTTTGTGAGGTGGATAGCGGGACATCATATCTCATTCTGTGATCAGTATTTTGAAAAAGAGATTGCTTGGCAATATGCTCAATAGTATAGTGTATCTTGGCAAGTTGAAAAGAATAGAAAAAAGCAAATAAGGAGTAAAAAGAAGTAGTCACTGGAAACTCAATAGAAAGCGTGACTGAAAATGAAGTTAAAATTTTCACTGGGAAAACAAGTAGTCATTAGAATTTATAAGCCATGAAAGTGACAGGTAACCTTTTCTGATGTTTGCAAATTTTGACTGAGTGTTTACTCACAAGCTTTTTGGGCTCAGTACTGTGGTAACTTCTTTGGTTTCCCAAGGTCAGAGTGGAAGATATTTGCCTTTAGCTGTTTGTTATGTTCCTAATGGGATCCAGAAAAGACAACCCACATGAATTCAAGGATGTAAAGATTGTAATTTTTCTTTCTCCCTTGTAAGAAATGTATCTTTTCTCAGAAGGAAAGCATCATCTGTCTAGGAAGAAAGTGATGTGGCATAAATCCTTTGTGCCTTATGTCACTTTCATGTGTTCACTTCTGCTGGACTCCATAAGCAGTTCAACACAGAGAGGAAGCCCGTGGAAGAGTTTACTTTCCTAGCCACTACTGAAAGTAACAAGTTTTTATCCTTGAAAATTTATCTCTTCAGTGTTCAAGAACATATCAAATGTTAAAGGAGGCAAAGACACTTTGTTTTTGAATCAGGCTAATACCCATTTTTGCATTCTGACTCTAAAATTTTTCAGTTTCCTTCATCTTACACATTCCCAATCTACTCGTACATCTCTATGCTAGAGCAGAAACCTCAAATTTTACGAGGAGTGGCTCTCATGTCTAGAGGTGGTTTACATATTCTTTATATAGATTTAAATTTTAACATTGAATATGCAGCCAAATCTGTTTATGTTAAGAATAAGTGAACATATCCTGTTCATATACAGACTGTGTTATTTGCATTCTTACTAAGCAGCAAAATGTGCTTTATTAAAGACAGGTCTACAAAAGTGAAAACGTTTTTTCTTTCTGCTTTTTTCAGATGCTGAAATGATTGTTTAAACTGAACTGCATGCTCCTGTAATTTCTCTCCTGAAACAAAAACAAAGCATTGGAAACTAGTTAATCAAGGAAAAAGGAGAAAAACTGACTGGTAAATACAATGGAATTAAATTTGTGAAGAAATGTATAGTTTGTGATAGAAAGTAAAAGGACGCTAGGGTTGGAAATGCAAATGTCATTAAATTTGGGATTGGTATTGTGTTAGGGCTGAACTGGTAAGTAAAATGGAGCTTATGTCTGAAATAGTGACAACATAGCTTCACAGATAAGCTCCTGGGTATTTATTTGGAGAGAAGAAGCAGATGTTAGCTGTACAACCTGTTAGGGATTTCCCGATAAGCTACTTATGTCCATGAGAAAATGATAACATTTCAGGATCTAAATGGTTGTTGTGAATGCAGTAAATCTCCCAATTTTTTTGTTTGTTGTTTTGGTTCTGTTTGTTTTCTTAAATTGTTGAAAATGCTTCATCGTTTCTAAAAGGAAAGGATTATTATCTTCCATGACTTTCTACTAAATGTTGTAGATAATTGAGTCAAAACATTTAAAAGCAGTAAGCTTAATAATTTAAAATTCAGGTTTAAAAATCTTATACAACTCAATGTAGTATATTTTATAAATGGATCACAAAAAAATGATTTTTTTCTCTTTTTGTATCTTGGAAATGGAAGTTAAATTCTGCTCTGTGATAGGCTTCCATAGGCAGCAAATAGTTTTGCCAGCCTGAACCAAACAATCATGGACATAAAAGGTAGATAAAATTAAAATAGAATCTGAAATATTGCAGGATAAAGCATTTTTATGTTAAATATGTGCATATTGGGTTTTTTTGGGCAAAAAGTGTGCTGCTTTGAGAGGGAAAAGATGTCTTTTCTTTATTCTCTGTGCACCAAAGTGACCTCACGATACTTGAAAAATTCTGGCATAGGGCAGGCTCTGTTTATCCCAAAGTATGAATTGAGGATGTTTGTTATGGCTTGATGATAGAATAACTGATGCATTCAGATAAGCATCAGTATCTTGGCATTGTTTGTGCATATTTGTCCTCGCTGGCTCCCTGGTTCTTAGGAGCACAGTATGCCTGGAACAAGATGGTCATTGCTGCTTGGAACTGCTGAGGCTCTCTTCCCATTCTGGGGATACTGAAGTGAGGTAGTCATTGTACCTGAAGGAAGACACAGCACCGGTTTAATTCAATAATTTCTTAATGCTACTTCTTAGGTGATTTCTGAACAGAGTATCCTGTGTGAAGGACACTCTTTTGTTACTTACATACTACCATTTCACTAAACAGTCCTGAATGGTACCATCTTACAATTCTACAGTGACCAGAAATCTCTGGGTCCAAGAGCTATATATTTTCTAATAGTATATAATATGTATTTCCTCTTCAGAAATGATTGCATGATTTTCACTTTTTAGCTGGACATAATTTTCAATAAGCAGCTAGTGTGTTTGCTGCATTTTGGTAATTTTCTTGAAACTAGATTGATAATCCCATTAGTAAAGATGTATGCTATTGAAAATCAATTATACAGTATTTTAGTTATTTTATTATTATAGCAAATTTCTTGAAGTACTATTCTCTGATTATTACATAGGAACATAACCAATTTACAAACTTTGTTCTTTTACACATCAAGAGGGTATTATACTGTTACTCTAATATTTTTGTGGCTACTGTCCAGGTCTCCTTGTCACCATCATTAAAGTTTTTCATCAGTTCAAAAGGGACCTTTATCAACTTCTAGGAATGAAAATACTGCCACTGCAGAATCAGATATGTGTGCTGTAATTAGTGCATGATTTTGACCTGTAGGAATAGGTGTCATTGTCCGAGTATTTCTGTGAGTGGATACAGCCTGAAGAGTCTGTTAACTATCCATCAAGAGCTGCAGCCAAAGCTTATGGAGCCAAAGTAGAGAACAAGCAGAGTGGCAAAGAGAAAGTAAGGATAAGAGTCTTGTTTGTGAGCTAAGCAGTGTCTGATAGTTCAGAAAGGACATAGGTTTACAAGCAGTTTTAAAATTGCACTAGAAATTTATCTCACTGCTAGATATGTCTGAAATGATCACTGAATTTCTGCCCTGATATTTAAAAATATGCTAACTGAGCTTGCCAGATTGATTAGTCTCTCTATGACTACTTTTAACATACTTTTATGTGGTTTGATTGTTTTATTTTATATGTATATATTTATAACAACAATGTCTTTGTCCAATATAATTTGAATAAATTAAACTGTGGTTAACCTAAATTATATAATTATTGTTGCATGAATAATAAGACCACACACAGGTCCAGGTAAAACAGGTGGGGTTGTTGAGACAAAGGTATAAGAAAATCAATAAACACTGCTCCTCTCTTCCAAAGTGCAAGTTTCCTCACTTATGATGATTTAATGAGTTAAGAGAGACTGCGTATAGGAACAAAGAGTCAATAGATTTCTTACCTAAATTATCATTGATCTTTTAATATTTATTGATGTTTGTTGCTGCTGCTGCTGCTTTGGTTTCACTGCATGACACTGAAAAGCCAGAACTAAGAAAAACATTATGGAGGAACTTAGTATTTTACATAGAAGGAGAGACGGTGAAGGAATGGAAAGATGCAGGGGATCACTAGGAAACTGCAGAAGAGAGGAAGGTAGAAATGGAAAGAGAGACAATTCACAGGAAAAAAAAATATTACAAGGAGTACTACAGTTGTACATCATAGTTTCTTACTTGAAAATGTTTAGATTTAAAAATTTGACCCTAATAGTTGAGCAGGATCTGTTTTACAATAACTAAAAATATATTCTTCCTTCATTTACAGTCACTGTCTTGCAGTGTTAACTTTACCTTTTCGTAGCTTTTCATTTTGGGGTTCAAATTAAGAAACTTTTCATTTATTTCATTTTAGTTTTCAACTAATAAAAGACTGGTAAACAAAATACATAATATGTAATGTATGAATGCTAAAAGTTGCTCCATACAAGACTTGTAAATAATGAAAGTTCACTCTTACACCAATTGCATCACATGTTTATTTAGGACTTTATAGAACTTATAGAACTCAATACATGCAGAAAACAAAACCTCTGTTCTTGTATCTTACTCCAACATAAAAAAACCAACTAAACGTAAAAAAGACTTAGTTGGTGAACTTCTTCAAGTAATAAAAGGCTCTTTCATTTAAACCATAATTTAAGCTTAATCACAGGGAGAAAAAAAATGTGTCTTTTCCCTGTCATAGTAGACAAACATCTCAACATGAAGCTCTACACAATGCTGCAGCATTGTCACCCTGGGTTAAATAAACAAGGAAATCATAAGATAGAGTAGAAAGATGTTTCAAACAGATTTCTAACTGTGTTTGATTGTGCTTAAATTTAATGGATCTTGACACAATGAAGCACGTGAAGAGAGAACTTGATTAGAAGAATGTTTTTTGGGGGTACAAAGAATGTAGCAATGTGAATTTAGAACTATAGATAGACAAACAGAAGAATATAAAAAAAATACATAATTAATCTAATCTTGATCATGGTGTATATTATCCAAAATAAAGTACTTTTTTGGGAAAAGAAAATTATATTTAAAAAAAAACTTCACGTGGAAATCAAACACAGAAATAAGTCACATTTTTCATTTTTCCCCTTTGAGTTGAACAAAGAAAGTGGACAAATTTGTTTGTGGATATCTTCCAAACCTGAGTTCTATATGTTCATCCTATGCCATGTGAACATACCACTGTTTTTGAAGTATATTTTTACAGCAGCTTTGCAAAGCAGAGCAAGACTATTATTTCCATATTGAGTGCCATGGAATAAAGTGTATTTTTAATTCACAATACTTTGTGAAAACAAAAGTATGCACTCTTGGTTTAAATATAGTATACATGTAAGAGTTATAATTTTGCAGTTGGCCAGCTTTTATTTGAAGTTGAATTTCATACCAGGGATTCAAAGCACAGTGCTCTGTGCTTTACAGCTGAGAAAATTTCTCAAAAATTATGGACCCCATTGTTCTGTACTAGAGAAGGCAAGTGAATTTAGGTATGACCAGTATCAAATTAACTCAATAACCACTTGTCTCCCACCTGTCTCCTGCCTAGAGAGAAGATGCTCTCGATGAGGCTGTGCATATGTGTGTGTGTGTTGGGGCAAAACTTCAGCTGCTGCTTTCCATTCAGACTTGAGCACACAGCATTGCAGAGAGCTCTTTATAAATGTCTGATACATGTGTTGCAAGTCAGAGTTTTATAATAAACCTGATTTAAGAAATTTGATGAAATAATAGTTTTAGATAATTCTGCATCTTCCTTCTTTAAGACACTGAGATGTGAAAGTCCTCACAGACATAGCAAAGAACAGGCCTTTGTCTAAATCTTGGTTCATTGGGAGTCTAGGTGGTCCTATTTGGCTGGTCCATATTAATTGCAGCAATGACATTTGGGGTCAGGGGATCATGAAACAGCTGGTCTGTATTACTTTGACCTAATCTCAGGTGATGTGGTGTAGGAAATAGTTAATTATATTTTTTCAGTGACTCACATCTTTCATATTAGGGTGATTGATCTTTGTGCGCTGCAGACCCTTGCAGCTGTTTCTCATCATAAGGTTCCTTCTCTATATTCACCACAACACTTAAATACATTCAGTTACATTTCATAAATTATGTGAATCCTCAACCAGCAACATGGTATCTCAAAGTAACCGAATATAAAGCATACAGGTACAAAGCTCTGCTGTAAACTCTATGGACCTTGAAGGAAAGAGACAAGCAAACTATCAGAAAACAGTTTTTTCTCATTTCAATCAACCCAAATCCCCTCTCCTCATGGGTTTCAATTAAAGTTTAGAATACATTAACTTTTTAGGCATTTTGCAATAGACAACCCATACAAACCAGGAACTGAAAATATCAGCTAATAATATAAAGATTTGAAGTTCATTTAATATATAGCACCTCATTAAATTGAGTCAGTAGTTGGAAGATTACAGAGATACTTTACAATGAAAAATAATCTGTTTTTCCAAAAGCCAAAATAATGCAGTGTGGAATGCCATATACTATATTCATTACAAATATTTATGTTAATTCAAGAGGATATGAAAAGTGTGGGGAAGCTGGGAACTTGAATGTTATGTTTTTCACAGCACCTGTCACTTAACTGTGTTGTAGCCAGCAGCATATCCTTACAGCATTGACCTAATAAAATTCAATGCCTCTGCAAAGGGGCGCAATGCCAATGGCTGTAAGAACCTCAATTTTATATTTCCTGAGTCTGGCATATTTAAATTTTTGTCTGTAACACTAGATTAAATTAAATCTTTATGTTGAATATATGGTAAGAAACTGGATTAAGCTCTGAATTCTCTAGTTAACACTCACAAAGTGCTTCTTGTAATAATATCGCTTGGATTACTTATCCTGTATACTGTTCATGAAGATAGATGTTCAACATTTCCGCCAGAACTCTTCGTCAAAAGTTTATTCTGCCTGGGATAAAGTTCAGCTGTTGTCACAGAAGTGTTCATTGCAAAGGTCTGAGACCACTTCCCTTATTCGTTTCAGGAATACAATAACAAATGTTTGGAGGGATAGGAATCACATCATGTTCACGAACATTATCCAACAGATTATTTGCAGGAGAGAGACAGGGTCTTATTACCATTTTGAAAATGTAGTTTCAAAGTTTTAGCTGGGTCTATAGAATAATATTTTCTTTTTAAGTCTCACTACATTGAAAGTGCTATATAAATATTAGAGATTTCAAAAATATTTCTTAAATTTATTTTTAACTTTAAATAGATTTTCATTGATTTGCATGCCTATTCTGTTCTTTTGAATAAAAATACAGTACTATGTATTTTTAATTACAGTAATGTTTGCAGACGATAATCTTCAACAATCACAGTAATATGTGCATGTAATATAACTTACAATAAATTCATCCAGTTAGGGTTTATCTTAGGTATCACACTTAAGCAAGAAGTATGGATAGCAAATTTTAATGTCTGTTCATGATAAACAGATGTTTAAAAAGTAGTTGGAAAAGAGCCATTTGGTGATCTTGGCTAAAGAATAGATTGAACTTAACTGTGTTCTGCTTAAAGACATTTCCACAGACAAAAGTCTTTCTGTAAAAGAAAAAAATAGTCTCATGCCTCTTTGAGATCTTGTAAATATTCTGCACTTGAAATCTGTAGCTTTTATACCAACATGTTTCTTCTCATATGAGATTCTGGTGTTTGTGTACGTTGTACACTTTTGATACTAAAGATTTCAAAAGTTCTAAGCGTTCTTTCTGGACGCAGTTGACCTCTCTAATTCAAATATACATATTGCAAAGAACAGCCTACTCAGGGTAGTATTTGTCTGGCAGTTCATTCTATAAATTCACCACTTCACTTGCAGTGAATTAAACTGTAAAGATACAGAATAAAATTAAGAACAAAGGTTAGTACATGGGTTGCTTTGCATAAAAAATTTCCATAATACTGGTATTGTTCTGCCTTGGTGGTTAGAAATAAAAAGAAGTTACAATGAAGGCATATCAATCATCTGTTTTGCAACACTCACTCATATCATTTTTACATGCAGTTCTTAACTAAAACAGATATATTTAATTATTTTTTACGATGCCCTGACCAAAACAGAAGATACAAATTATGATCTGGCCCAGTTCTGAAGCATAATTTAAAAACCAGCATTAAAACATGTGGACTGAAAAATCATTGTAGCAGAGATATTCAGCTATTCAAGCCTGTGACCCTTGAGACTCTATAAGAGACACAGGAAAATTTGTTAGCATGGCTCACAGCAAGAATTGCCTTAATGTAATGGCAGCTGTAAAGTTTTCCAGTTGTCCTGGAAAATTTGAAAATTTAATTAGTTACAGTGAAGTGAAGACAAAATTTATAGGTTAGTTTATGTGCAAAACCTGTCGATTCCAGGTTTATGTCAGAGTACTATGACCTACAGACAATTAACTGCACTTTAATGTAAGAAGTAGTTTCATCGACTAGTTTGCAAGCAATTAATTCAAAATTAAGATGATTATTTTCTCTTTCATTTGCTCCAAGCCCATTTAACACAATCACTTCCCTAAGTTAGAGGAGTGCTACTCAGTACTGAAGAGACAGTTAAGCCAATGTGTGTTTCACAGCAAAATCCATGGAGATGTGATGATTAAGGCAAATAAGCTTGAAATATTCTCAAAGGATAAATGCGTGGCCATGATCATCTGTGGTAATTGTAACCTCCTTCATGCCTTCATACTGGGTTTGTGTGCCAAAGTTTTGGTAGTGGGGGGCCACAGGCATTGCTTCTGTGGGAAGCTCATAGAGGAAGGGATACCAGGGTCCAGGACAGACCCAAGGCTAAGCCCAGCAGTGACAGTGGAAGCCCCTTTGTGAAAATCTAGTTAAGAGGAGGAGGCAACACCTGCACACCACCAACAGAAGTCAGAAGAAAGGAACAAGAATATAAGAGAGGAACAACTCTGCAGACACCTAGGTGAGTGAAGGGGAGGGAGAAAGTGGCCCAAGTGCCAAAGCAGAGACTCCCCTGCAGCCCGAGGTGAAGACCATGGTGAGTCAGGCTGTGCCTCTGCAGCCCATGGGGGTCCACAGTGAGTAGAAATCCACCTGCTGAACGTGGAGGACCCCACTCTGAAACAGGTGGATGTGGCCAAAGTAGGCACTAATTTCCCCGAGTCAAGTGTGTTTTGCCTGTGACGGTAACTGTCTCTCATTGTCCTTATCTTGATCGACAAGCTATCCCTTATTCTCTCTTCTCTGTGCAGCTGAGGAGGGAAGCGATAAAGAAGCTTTGGTGGGCATTTGGTGTCTAGCCAGGGTCAGCTCACCACACCCTTCAAATGCCTCTTTTGGTTATTTTGCTATCTTATTTTCATATGAAGAAAACATTGAAACCTTTCAGGACTGAAAATATTTGTCCTCATTTGTTGCTCATATATAAAATTTCAGTCTTTCTAATACCAAGAAAATTATTATTTCTCTTTACTCCCTCTTAAAAGCATCTCTGTTCTGGAAAAGTTTGACAGTGACTTCAGAAACGATTGAATTAATAAGAACCCAGATATCTAAGGCCATGCACATTAAGTTAGTTTGTATCTGATTTTTTGCTTCAGTGCTTCTTCTCTGTTTCAGTGCTATTGAAAAGTTATCTAAAATCTTATATCTGCTCCACACTACTACTGAACAACTTTATGTCCTTCCCCCTTGACTTTTTGAACTCATCAAATTAGAGATCCATTTGTCCATTAGTCCAGATGAATACCATGTTTTTCAATGCATTTTGCAGAGGTTCCTATAAGTGAGTTATTTTAGGTGTCTTATACAGTCAGTGGGGAGAGAGGCACTCTCTGCTTTATGAACTAACTCAGCCTCTGGGGCTTCTTGTCTCTCTCCAGTCTATACAAGCACATTGAATAAACATATTCTCCAGTCCTGTACTCTGCTATCATTGTTTGGAGAATTTCTGCCAGCATTCATTCATGCTTTTTAAAAAAAAATTTAGTGTTTTCAAAATGGCCTTGTTAGTCTGGTCACACTCTCAGTTTCAGAGAGGGCTAGCTGCTGTTTTCCAAATAATGATTTTAAAAATTCCAGTAAATGTCCACTTCAGAAACTTTTTTCCTTATTATTCAATGACCTAATTTCCTAAGACTGATGGCTACCACTTGCATGCATGTGTTTGTGATTGGATTTTTGGCCTAAACCTCTAGAGAACAGGAAACTTGCTTTTGACATCTACATGTAAACAAGAAGCCCTGGGCTGCTTTACAGCTCTGTCTGGGCACAGCTTCTAGAGGTAGTGATACTCTCTGCTGCATTTGTCAAAGAACAGGGAGGAAAAATGATTAGGCCAGGCCCATTTCCACCACACGTGCCTAGCAGCCTGGAACATTTCAGTTAATGATCTTTGTTTAGATGGGAAAAAATATCTTTATTATGCTCTGCTGACAGAACAGGTGACAAAAGACTGAACTCAATATTTCAGGGGAAAGAAGGTAGTAAAAATGAGCAGTTTTTCAGTAAAAGGACTCAGAATACTAACAACCATGATTTTTGGGTTGCTTAGGGTTTGCGTTTTGCATCTGTTTTTGCAGAGGTTGTGGTTATATGGGGTTTTTTTATCCCTAGATTGCTTGTAACACTGAACAGTATCTCATTGCAGTTTATTGAAACTACACAAACAAGGTAATTTCTGAGTTTTTTCATTATTGGGCAGAGGATTTTTTTTTTCAATTTTCAGGAATTTTAAAATCTCATAATATTTACTGAAGATTTACCTGGAAATATATTTACATTGAAGTACACAGAATATTACATAAATTAATTTGGCTTCAGATATTCCTGTTGTCTTTTGTGTTAGTCTTTGTCGTGTGTCACTGTGTATCTTCTATGGGGCTTACTGCTTTATGTGCTAGTGCCATATTGAAGAATTGCATTGCTGAGAATTTTGCAATATTCTGTGTTTTGGTCCTGCTGTATGGTAATATGAAAAAGAATTAAAATGTGATGGAAATTAATTCCCCAGAAATATTTTGCAGTTGATAATAATCAAAGGAAAAGCTTTCAGGATATATTCACTGCTACCATGCTGCAAGAGAAGTGTAAAAAAAAAAGTTATTGTTGTATAGTGTTATCCCTAAATACGCATTCAAAGCTTTAGTTCTAGATCTGTTTGACATATTTAGAGCATGTGACAAGATCTTCAAAAATTTTCCACTTTCTCAACTAGCCTTCAACACTTGTGAAATAAACTGACTACAGTGTGCCATGTTAAAGCTCCATTTTTCTCTTTTTTTAACAGTAATATGTTCACAGGGAATAGATTCAAGGCTCTGGACTGAATCAGGATGACAAAGTCTTGCAATATTATTAGGCAGTGAACATTGTTTGTTTTGGCCTACTTCCTGAAGTCATTTGTTCTTTTATTTCTCACCTTTTTTTCTATATTTTCTGGGACAGATTATTTTTCCCAAGTGAAGTCAAGTGACCAAAAATATGGAAGATGGCTGACGTTAATACTGCTACTTAGTTCTAATGAAAAATCATATGCTTTCATCATCATTGAGCATCTTTATTATTCAAAAATAAAACTGTCCTTTTCACATTTGAATGGTGTTCATTATTTTTTGTAGCCTGTATGTAACATATATATTCATTAATCCATTTAAATAAAAACTGATTAGCTAGAATTTTTTATGATACATGCAAACTCACTTGTTTTTATCTAAAGAAGTTCCACTTTTAAAAAGCTAGTACTGGTTTCACAATCTTGTAGAAGTGGCTACTGTCTGAGGACTTAAGCAGTTGCAGTGGATGTATAATTGGTATCTATATTTTTAATTGTAATTATAATTAGGAAACCTCTCAATATTTTTTAAAAAATGTATCTGAAGGTGGATTAATTAAGTGATTATTTTGCAGGTTATGTCTATGTGTGTGAGGGGACAGCAAAATGATCTCAAAAGATGAAATGCTGCATAATTCCAAGCTTGAAAGCAGCCTTTTGTTCTGATTGTTAGCTGGGGCATGGCAGCCCAGACAAAGATTGTAACTCCTGGAAAAAGGAAAAATTTTTGTACTCTTGATAAATAAATTTGGTTACATTAAAGTCATAATTGTCTTCAATAGAAATCACTCTTCTACTCAAATCAAAACAACCCTTGTGATCCAAGTTATGATCTCAGTGCAATGGCCAAGACAGGAAATAGGCAGAGTGCAGAGGCAACACTGGAGAAGTGGGGGGTTTTGTAAGCTGGGGCTGCCTTGTGCTTTCTATGAACACATATCAGATGCAGACCTGGTTATCATCAAGGTTTTCTACTTTTTACTAAGGTTACTTCTCTGTGATCAACAGTCATACAACTTTATTTAATTTATTCATTTCACTGAAGTCTTTCACGTTTGGCACCTGAATGAGAATTTGTTTTGGTTTATTTTGTAATTCAGCCAAAACTAACCGCGTGGTTTCCAAGAATGAAGCCGAGGAAAATAAACTTTCCTGATCTTTTCCTTGAAAAATTTTGCAACTTACATATTTATAAGCAGAAGAGGAGATTTGGCAGCATTTTATTCATTAAAAAAAACCCTTCCTATTTCTTTTAAATAGGAAAATTGTTAAAATAACATCTTCTTTGTGGAATTGAGAAGGCAAACTTTAGAGTGACCAAAGCCATGTTTCCTTGCATGAGCTTCTTCATAGAGAGTCACTATTAGGCTCTGGAGTGAAGAGCATAACAGGTATTGATGTGTTCATGGCCTTCTGTCACTGGTTTATTTCATGATATGATGTCATGCCTTGTTTTGTGATTTTCAGACAACAGAAATAAGGAAAGCATCTCATTCAAGTCTGGTATCTTAGAACTGAAGTGAAGGGACTCAGAGCTCCTTAATCTAGAAGAAACAGTAAAGACAGGAGAAAGGATGCAGGTGTCTAAACTGTGGAATGTTGAAAATGGGGAATAAATTGCAGAAACAAAAACAAAGTCAAAATCAAAGTCAAAATTGATTACCTGGGAATATTGAAACAAGATACTGGTATGTTGTTTTCAGGGAAGGTTGGAGGAGGGATAAGAACTACAGAAGATGAATTGGCCTGACTTGGAATGAGGAGGAAGAAGTGAAATAGTCTGGCAGATAGCTGGACATAAGAAACCAGGAAGAAGTTTGGATGGAAAGAAAACCAAAAGGAAAAGCAATGAATGTAAATATTGGTTGGAGGACAGAAGAGTTTACTAAGCACAAAGATAAGCTGTCTGAAATTTCATGAGAGGTGGCTGGGGGACATGAGATCCAAGACAGGAAATAGGCAGCGTAATTAATATTCACATAATGAGTCTGAGGTGAGAAACCAAGGACAGTAATCATGCTGCTGGTATTACTCTACTCCTTCTTTCAGTGCTGTGTGACCAAGCAGTGGACAACTACAGGAAAAGACTAAAAGGTAGGTGCTGTTCTCTTTTGTGCAGAAGATGGAATGACACATGGAATAGAAAGAACACAAGACATGGTTTCATTATGATAATGGGGAAACCTTCCTGAAAAATTCTATTTTAATGGCAGTTTGTGTGTTATATTAGTCTTTTCCTTTAAACCATTCATCTCAGAAATTCTCACTAGGTGTGCAATTATCTTCATTTGCATTCTACTTGCACTCATAACTGAAACAAAAATTAATAATTTTTTTTTTTTTACATATTTGTACTATTAGAATGAGTAACATGTACCACCACTACCAAAAACCATCAGCCAATCCAATGAACATTTCCAAATGACTTTTATTTTGACCTTTATTTCAAAGCATCTCTGTTTCCCCCTTCTAAAATTGTGATGACAATAGAAAGCCAACAAACCAAAACTTGGTCTAAAAAAAGTGGCATTGATGACACTATTAAGCTGAATATCATGAAAAAAAGTACTTACAGGAATTAATAAGGTAGGTTTGAGAGCAGTTTGAAGTTGTATCAATATGCAATGAACAAGGCATGGAGTCATATACTGAACAATGGAAAGAAAATTGAAGAGTTTGTCCCTAATCTGTAACTGAATATTAGCTGTTCTGTGCTCTGAGAGGAGAATCTCCTCTGCTTCAAGCAGGATTTTATAACTCAGTCTTGCAGTACAAAAAGAGTCATCATTTTGTGTGTATGTTTATCTTGGTTTAACCAACAACCTTACTGCTCAAATCTCTGAATTTATAAGTGCTTGACTGTCACAACACGGTTCTTAGTTTTGCAGTGACACATAATAGAAAATTGAAAGTGCCGTTATGGAAAAAGATACAACCATTGCTTTACAAAGAGGCTGATTTATGAAAATTAAAAATAAATACAAAGTTTTTAAGTTCCTATTTTATATTGCTATTTGTGGCTTCTGGATTTTATTGTGAATATTATGCTGAGCATTCCAGTTCTCTATGCATGTTGTTCAATGTTTTCTTTCTATTTTTATCTATTTTAATTTGTTTTCAGTACTTAATAAGTTTGTATTAAACATTTCTTTTCATCTTAACATATATTCCATAAAGATATTAAATGAAAAAATACACTTGTATGGAAAGGGTTGTATCATAAGTAAAATTTCCTAGATAATAGCATATTAATGTTTTAAAAAGTTAGAGTTTTATGACTTTTTAAAAGTTTGAAGTACTATACCTGCCATCTACTGGAAGTACATGAACAATGCATTTAAGTTGTGTCATGCTAACTTTTCAGCCAATACATGAATCATTCCACTACTGTATTACTTGATTTTTTTTCAGTAAAATATTTTTAAATTAACTTGAGCATGCATTAGGTAATTTATTTCTTTATTTAGAAATAGAAGACTTAAAATTTAACTCAAGTTTTGCAACTCCTAAAATGTACAGGTTGTCAATTAATTTTAAATTAATCTAAATGAGTATTAAGAATCAAGTGTAAGAAAAACCTTTTCCACCTTTCCTTACCCATTCCACATGATCACGCATTTCATGGTATTTACAATGTGTACAACTGAACGCCGACAAATAATTTTCAGATACTTATTTTTATACTTCTTTAGAAAAGTATAGCTATAATATTTAAAAATTATGCTTACATAAGCAAATGGTATTGTTGTCATTAAAGTGATTTTATTCTGATACAGGTCTCATTTTTAAGAGATTGGTAAATTACATTAATAATGTAATGTACATAAGTCCATTTTCATCTCTTCTTGACTTTCAGTTCTGGTCCCATAAATCACAATATTTTCTTTCCAGCATGGTCCATCGGGCTGCTTAAAAATCAGAAAAAGTCATTAAAATGTAAAGATATGTGTTAGCCTTTTGTTGCCCCTTGGATTTGTGACAGTCTGACTAAAACCACATT
The DNA here is from genome assembly GCA_013397295.1 of Polioptila caerulea. Classification (NCBI taxonomy): domain Eukaryota; kingdom Metazoa; phylum Chordata; class Aves; order Passeriformes; family Certhiidae; genus Polioptila; species Polioptila caerulea. The sequence goes on along the minus strand of VYXF01012374.1, from coordinate 1,180,220 downwards.
TGATTTGGTTTACTAATTCCAAGGGACTTGGAACACAAAGAAAAAAAATATTTTTTTCTTCCAAGATATAAGACTCCCCAAGGTCCATTTTTGTGGGGTTTTCTGCTTTTGCAGAAATGTCCCCAAGGTGTTAAAAGTCCTTTTCCTTGCCCAAGGTGAAAAAAGACGTGGAATCTTCAGTCTTCAGGCCATTTTTTTTATTATTGTTTATTGTACCTTATCTAGAACACTGTTCTCTCTGTCCTGCCGAGGTCTTCACAGCACGACAGTCTGAGGTGATCCCCGCATGACAGTCTGAGGTGATCCCCGCCTGAGAGGCAGTGGTTATCTTTTGTACTAAAAACTATGTATACTTTATTTACAACTATTTTCCAATACCTATCATCTACGTTAGACAATGTGTATTCTATCTAAACCAATCACCAGTGCCACCATCACAGCAGAATCATGGAGGAGATGAAGAAAAAGGAAAAAGCCTAAAAACCATGTGGTTCCTCCATCTTGGGTTCACTATCCCCATGTACTAAAACCCAAAATCTACTTTTCCACCCTGTGACAATCTTATTATTATTCTATTTAAATTTGTGAGACTTGTATTTTTTCTTTCAAAGCTGGTAATCTCTTCTATGGGCTAAAATCCAAACCACAGGTGTCTTGGGCTGGTGCCAGGGCTTCTGAGCCCTCTGGGCCCTCTGCACAGGTCCCTGAGCTCCCAGAGCAGTCAAAGACAGGCCCTGGGTTCTTACACATTTTGATATGAGAAACAGTATTTTGCCTGCCTATTAACAAAAAAATCTGATATCAATTGTTTGGTAAGCTGGGTTTCCATCAGATCAAACTGCGAAAAGGAAGAGAAATAATTAGGTGTCTGTTTACCTTTTAAAAATCTATAGTTAAAAGAAACCAAGACAGACCTGAAAGGAAAACAAAGATCACCCGTTGTCATTGAGGAAGTTTTGCTGAATTCCTAAAAGATTATTATGGAAATAAAACTTTTCAGCCCTGGAAAGGTTCTTTTATAAGACTATGATACTGAATACCATTTAGTTTTGGGTAATACGGACTTTTATTGTCCATTATTAACATACTCTGAGAGTATTACATTCTCAATAATTTATGGCCAAAATTTCATGCTTTTCTAGAACTGTTGCTAAGGAGTAAATTATATGTGTTTATTCTTCTATATTTGCTTTCTTTTAGTTTAATTACCTATATCAGTATAGTTTATCACTTTATTAGAGAAAGAATGAATAAGCAGTAAAATTAATTTTCAGTCTCTTGAAAATTAAATTTCTTCTTTCTCACACTAGTATAGAAAATATTTAAAATCTGTGTGCCATTAAAAGACAACGTTGGACAATAGTTACTCTCACTGGAAAATACAGATGCTTCAGGCAAAGAAGATCTTGAACTTTTGCCTTCTGTTTGAACTGTATATATGCTAGTTTAATTTTGGAAGCGTACACAGGGTCTGGATTCTATATTAGTTATTTTCTTATTGAAGTAATATTTATTTGCTTATTAAAATAAACGAATTTAATGGGAATTATAAATGCATTTCAATACTGTCATTTACTAATAAAATATGCAACCCCCCCCCCCCCCCCCCTTTAATAGTGGCCAACTCCCTTAATCTGAGAGATGCAGTTAGGCCCCATGCTGAGGCTGGGATTCCTCTGTGCAAAGCCAACCACATGCACCTAAACATCTGTCAACCACAGACATCTAAGATACCTTTTTCATGAATGCTCCCCTGATGACCTCTAACTCCAAACTCCACTGCATGGTATCCCTTACAATTTTAGTAGGGGTAACCCTAAGGCTGCTAAGCTTCTCAGTTCAAACTGCACACTTTTAACCTTTTTTTTCCCTGCACATTCTGGGAGAAAGATCACATAAGCCATCTTCATATTTTCTAGAAATATTTTTTCTCTCTGTCTTTGATTTTAGAGAAGAAAAAATTGAAGGGCGATAGAAGGGATTTTGTTTATGGATGTTTTCCCCAGATCTCCATAGCTCGAGGCCAGACCTGGTTAACCATTACCAGTTTAAATTAAACACTTCACATACATAATGGAAAACAGGTCTCTTGTGTTGCTGCTGAAACAGAATGGTTCCTTTATTCTATATGTGCTTTGATAGCATTCCAAATTCATCTTTCTGCATTTAGATAGGTTAAATGGTGCCTGAAGGATGTTTTGTACATTATTCCAAGCAGTGATGCGGGTAGTCCACAGCAAGAGAGGAAATATTAAAATACTGTTTTCTTTTTTAAGGAAAATATCATCCCAAGTTTAATATCCGTGTGGAGCAGGCATATGCTCATATGCATATTTCCCAATCAGAGCTGCTCTTTTACTTTATGTCAGATTTCTTTGCTGTTGGCTTCCCCACAGATGTGCATCTTCTGCCACCTACTAGAAAACAGGCTCACAACTATCTATTCAAATATCAATCACAACTATCTATTCAAGTGATTCCCCACTCTGTAAAGGTTCTGTAATCACTTTGTTCTATAAATATCTGAAGTTACTTTTTCATCATGAAGGCCTTCTGTGTGAGATGTTTCCAAGCGTGCAAGGGTCTTACCAGTTAGATTTATTGAAATCAGAAGCAAAACAAAATGCTTCCATTAACTTCATGCATGCAAATTTTTATTTCTTCTGAACTAAAATAAACTGAGCCAAGTTAAACTGTGTGTCTTTTCATGGAATGTATAGTTTTTTTCCCTTTCCTTTTGGTATTCTAGGTTGTCTTTTTCAGTAACTTTGGGTTCCAGGAAAAAAAATCAGTAGAAAAAAGCAGTTTTGGTTTTATGCTGTCTACCTAGAACACTTTAATATTCAAAGGGATTTGCTAAGTTACTTAGCCTACTAATTAAAAAAAAAGGTGCTTTCCTGAGGTTATCATAGATGAATTCTTTTTTTAAATTTCTTTTTATTTCAAGGAGTTGTCTAACAATATTTCCTAAATAAATATCGCTATTAATTAATGTAACTATCAAAGCAGCATGAAGATCTTAAATGTTAATCTTGTTTCCTTGAGAAAGAATTTGGGGCAGTGTGACAGGATTTCCCATAACCATTTCAGTTAGTGATAATATCTCTTTTTTTTTTATTTTTGCAGAGGTTTTCTGGGTTAAACCTTCACAGGATAGAAAGAAGGGATTATCGGTATCTTTTTTAATATAGGAAGTTAAAAATTGAAAATTGATTTATTCATCAAGGTATTCTACAAGAATGAACTCTGTATTTGCTGGAATGTATGATCACACTATTTTATAAATTGAAATGCCTGGAGGAACCTTAAGAGCACACTGCTGAGAAATCTGCTACCTGCACTGCATGACTTCTTTCTTCATCCTTGACTGAAGATCTGAAAACTCCTCTGAAAGTTAATTAAATACAAAAAGGTACTTAAAACTGAGATTGGTCAAATTAAAAAGAAAAAGAAAACAAAAACCAACAAAACTACAACAAAATAGAAATGCTACTTTTAAAATATTCCCTAAAGAATTTGGTAAGCTTTCCAAAGTCATAAATTGGTGCAAAATTTGTATGTAACCAATGTGATAAACAGATTAAAGGATATTATAGTATATTAAGTCAGATTTTGGCCTCACAGTTATGCCTGTAGAATAGGCATTCTGGAGTGGATATACAGAAAAGATCTTTCTTGAGGTACCCAGTAGAACATAATCAGCCTTGTCTTTGATTTCCTCCTGTTGAGGCCCATTAGAACCAGATGCATTTCTGTCTGGTATGTGCTCTCTATAAGATGATAAAAGGGTAAAATCACATTGATTCCATGCACACATTTCACCAACTGGAGTAGCTGATACAGGATCAAAGAAAATTAATCATTGCTAAATAATTTTTGGAATTAGCAATGTCATCCTGGAACAGCTGCATTTACCTGCTTAATAAAAGTGCATAGGAAGAGAAGTGAGAAGTCAGATTATTGTGGTTGATCACAACTTGAAGCCTGTATGCACAAATTGATCTTCCATCCCACCCATACGTGTGGCACATGTGGCACTTTGAACACACCAGTTAATCTTTTATAAGCTCCAGCTTTGTACTATCTGTGATGATGATATCCTCTCTGGGGTTTCTGGGAGAAGTTTGTGGTAAAATGTTCTATACGGAAATTACAAACAAGAAACATTTTTAAAAAATTCAAGCATAAAAATACTACCTGGATAATCATGTTTTGAATAAATAATTTACCTGTCTGTACTTTTATTAACCACCACCTTAATTGCTAGGCAAATTTTCTGTTTGATTTAAATTGATAATTCATTTTATTGATTATTTATTATTTAGTAATGTGTGTCACTTACTACCAAAAAATAAAGAGGAACCTAATGTTTTTCTGCAGGTTGTATCTGGTGTCCTAGAAAACAAATTCCTTCTTCAAAAAAAACATTCCATGGGGAAATAAGATTTCTTTCGACAGCAGTGTGTCTAAGATGAAGGACACTTTCCATCTCTGTATTTTGTTGGGTACCTAGGAATAATACAGACACCCAGTATCTGAGCTACATGTGAGCTTTCACAGAGAAACACCTAAACAGAGTGAAAAGATCATTAACAGCCCAGACTCAATCTTCTTTATGCAGCTCAGGTATCACATGCGTAATTTGCTGTCCATAGCTTTGAGAAGCACAAATATAAAAGCTACAAGAGACAGGATAATGGTATCTTGGTGATTATGCTGTTTTTCTAACTACTTTCAAGGCTTTTGCTTTCAGTTCTGCCTTAACAAAAAGATAAGCCTGAAAACAAGACAGGTCCTTATTTAAAGCATAACATTTCCCAGCATGTCTAACAAAAAAAAAAAAAACTCTTCCTGTTCAGATGTATGTCTTTTGGCAGATTTACAAGATGTTTATGTATAGTAGATTTGATCCCATGGACAAATGCTGAATTATTTGCTTAATTCCCTAAGTGTTAAGAAATTATGATTAAAAGAAGTTCTTGGTAATAATAAGATTGAATTCTCAGTAATAACGCTTTTCAGGATCAAAAAAGGTGGAGCTTTTACCTTATTATAATAAGCATGTTTCATAACCACAGCTGGAAGGGCCAGCCAGTGAGGAAAAGAAGTGTTATGAGCTACATCAATCCAAACTTTGACACACTATTGCTCTAGTGAACATATAATTTATCACTATTTTTTATTCTGACATATGCTAGTAGGCAGTGGGATAAGATCATGAATTCCAGACAAGTAGCTGCTATAACTACCTTTGTTATATGCAGGGATTTATTACAAGTGTCTGCTGAAATGATTTTAGATCATAGTAATTAAAGCAGGATCAGCTCTAAATGTTTCATCCAGATCCTTTTAGCTAAGAAGAACAATACTTCAGGGGCTTACAGTCTAAGCAATCTGGATTTCAGTAAGTGCGTGCATGTTCAAGTGAAATAATTCAGAAAGGGAGGACATGTGAAATGTATTAATCCTGGAATGTACTGCTTTTGCTCGTTTGCCACAGGGGAACTGTTTCATGAGCATCTTTGGTAAAGGTTGCAGAAACCTTGGCCTAATCACATGGTGAAATGGGAACTTGGCACAAGGGATACTCAGAATGGCATTATGGGGAGGTTATAATGTAACTTGCACTAAAGGTTTGCTTCAGTTCTAAATTGCAGGGTTCATATTTTCCATGTTTTAATGTTTATTATTCTGAAATGACAAAAAAAAATGCTTTTAAATATTAGTGTTCTCATATACTGAGCCAAGTCACAGCTTTTCATTAATTTGGTAAACTTGGTGTTCTAGTGTAGTACTGCAAATAATGAAATGGATAATCCTCCCTGGAATACCTAATTATTTTTAAAAACTTATACATGAATCTGAATTTTCAGACAAGGATTTTTTCTTTGTCTCTTTTATGGTATGTATTTCCTCTTATTGTTGTCTGTATGTCTAAAAATAATGATGTAAACCATGACTATCTTCAATATGCAGCTTCTAAATCTTAACCATCCTAGATCCACTTAGAAAAAAGGTGTGGGGGGAAAGCATTAAAATGTCTTCATTGTAAGACAGTTTCAGTATTTCAATTAAAATTCACAGAGAATTGCACAAAAGAGATGGCCACTAAGGCAACATGATTTCACAACATTATTCCATTATATTTCTGTCAAAAACTAGTATTCTTTGTCATGAAAACAAATCGAGACCCTCTTCCTGTACATAATTAAATGTTTGTGAGAATTACAGTACTGAAAACATTTATTTTTTCTGTTTGCTTGTATTGATAAAAAACAAATGTCTACAAAAGGAATAGAAGACAGAGTTTCTTCTGGCTAACAAGCATATAACAAGTAAGACTCAAACAATACTAACTTCATAAACATTCCCTTTACAGTTTTTACTGAAAAAATCATATCAGTAAATGATAGCTAAAATATCATAAACTATACTGCAGTCGTCCCTTCCTCTGGTGACGCTAAACTTTTCTAGATTTAGTCCATGTGGCTGATAGAAAACATTCCTACCCCTCTCTCCTCTAACATCATTCTTGACATCTGTGATTTATCTATGTAAATAGACACACTCATGTTAGTAATGGTTTCACCTTACTGTTCTGTCCTCTGCCATGATAATAATCCACAGCAAGCCCAAAATCTTAACAAAAAAAAATGCAGTATCTCAGTTTGATCTAGTCCTCCATGTATGATTTCCCTGGTATGATGCTGTGGATGTCTCAGTTTCTCAGAACAGCCAGTTGATGGTTTAGAAGAAGCTAAAAATGTGCCCTGTTGAGAGAAGAAAATAAGTGCATATCTTACATAGGTATCTTTCTGTTATTCCTTGTGAAATAATTATCATCACTATTATTGTTATTATTGTTGTTGTTGTTTTGTCTGTTTATGGATATGTCTCTAGGCTGTTAGAATTGTCTTGAGAAGCAGGAGGAAAACACTAACTCTGCTCTCAGTGAATTCAACTGGAATTTGGAGCTTTTGTGAAAATGCAGATTGTATTTCTCTTAAAGGGTACTTTTATGGCAGGAAGAACATTGGTAGTTGCTTGGTGACAAACTACTGGCCTGAGAAGGCAAAGGTACAGTCAAGGTAAATAAAGCTGTGCAATTAATTAAAAGTATATGCAGAGATCATAACTCACAGGTGCTACTATTAAAATTACAGTGTCTTCTGAAGAATTTTAGATCTTTTGAAAAGGCTGATGTTTTAGAGGTAGCACATTTCTTCTTATAGCCTGCATCATCTGATGACCTTTACAGCCTTTGTAATCTTTTCTAAATTAATATAATTTTAAACAGAGATATTTGTATTTGCAAGTTACAGTTATTATGCGTTCAAAATGACAAGGCTCATAGTAAACCCAGACTTCAAAACTAAGGTTATAAATCTAGAGATATTTATTCACCATAAACTCAGTCATCTTGGGAATTTTTCTTCTGTCCAAGAATTCATCAACATCTCTCTTATAAACTATACTGAATAACAGAGGAGCAAAAGTTCAGGGACTAAACTGAGTTAACTCCCCTTATGCTGCCAATGATACCTCTAACAACATTTATCACAACCAATGTCGATTGGTTATAAAAATACACAAAAAAATCCATCAGGCTTATATGTCACCAGTGTTTGATATTATAAAACTTTCTAATAATTGTACAGTCACACTGAAATTTAATCTTAGTTTTTAGATATCTGTAAATATTTTGTCATAAACACTTTATATTTCAGCTAAAGCAATGTGCTATTTCTTTTCTTAAGCCATGCAAGTCACAAAATTTACTGTTCATGTTCAATGTGAGTGGAAACAATTGGATTTACAATGAGAAATACATGCTGGAGTTTGCAAGTGAATTCCCTGAAATGTAAACTCTTTTATATATGGTAAACTAGGTCCCAACCTCTGTGTCAAATGTCGCTGTGAATTACAATAATTGCAATTTATGGTAAAGACTAGAGTAAGGTTTGAAACGTGTCAGCACATATCATGAAGTAGAAATAAATTACAGCTTGTCAAAATTGACAGATTTCTGTTAGGTGCTTTCTTTCACTTTGACTGCATCAGACCTTTATACACCCAGCAATTAACTTTATTCCCATTAATATTCAGCAGTGTTGACAAGACTGACACAGTAAGACTCAGTTTGTATAAAAGTAAAGACAGTTTGATGTAGATTTATTATATTGTCTCATAATTCACTGTTGAGAGGTAGATCTCTATAAATGAAGAACAAAGCAATTGACTCTGGTATTGACTTACTGTGCCAAAAAGGATTCTGATTTTCTGTTTCTCAAGGTACACAGATTTTTGTTTGGAAATAAACAGTAATTTTATCTAAAGCCTTAGTAAAAATAATATTAATAAACTGGTATCATTGTGTTTATTATTTCCATATATTCCCTGGATTCCTAGACCTTTATTGAACATTTAGAACAATTGTTATTATATATAATGTTAAATAAGGCAAAACATATATTAGAAGCATGGTTTTAACTTCTCTCAGAAATTAAAATGCATACACTACTTCTACTCCTGCCAGGTTACGGCCTTACAAAAGGAAAAGTCAAGCTTCCTGCTAAAGTGGGAAAATAACTCCTGAAATCAAAAAAGTCCCACCAGTTGGTGCATCCATGCTGTATTACATTACCCAACAAGGAGTTAAGCATGAGAAAGAGCAGGTTTCCCAGTGTTTAAAAGAAGCTTTACAGATGTTAAGAGATTTAACAACTGCTGTGTTTAGGTTTATAACATTGACTCAGACTGCATTTACAGATTTGTTAGTGCATTGTTGAAGCAATTACAGAGATACAAACTTTAGATTAAAATACAGACACAGGCTTTCATTTATAGCACTTTACTTTCATAACATCTTTTATGGAAGAATCAGGAAGCCCTAAATTAACCCTTACCTCAGGTATTTCAGCTAGATAAAATACATATTACATTACAGTAGTTGAAAAAATGACTTCTGTAGATGTTCTTGCTGAATATGGCAACTTTTCTCAATAGGGTCTCTGAATGGGATAAAAGCAATAAGAATTCATACTGGTATTGCCTAAAGGTTTAAGCTTTTTTCTTCACTGTTCTTTCACATTGAATCTGGAGACTTGGAGGTAATTCACTTAAAAGCAGTGTGGGTCACCGCTGTACAATAACCCTTCTACAGCTACTTCAATATAAAGAAGGTAAAAGGTAAAACAATGAACATTTTTTACAGCACATGTTAAACAATGAAAGTTCCACACAAAATGTCTTATAATCTCAGTAGATGATCTGTATATGCACAGAATAAGAGAAGTGAAAATGAGCTGCTTAGATGCAAATTCTGATCTCACAGGTCTCTCTGATAAATGGAAGCCCTGACCATCCACTGAGTAAAGCAGGACAACCTTACTGCTGTCACAAACCTTTTCGTTGGGCTTTCAGGTCTCATTTGGTGTCTCCAGTTTGCAGATGTCCTCAAATGTCACTTTAAGTGTCGAGTTCCTCTTTGGATCCAGCCTCTCTGTGTCTTTTGGAGATTACCAGCAACAGAAAGACAGAAACATTAAGCACTGGACAAATACAGAATCAGAATGGGTCCACTCCTACTTCTATGGGTCCACGAGCAGAGTCATCCTAATGCACATGACACAGAACTGCCTACAGGCAGTTCTTTAATAACTCCAGTGAGGAAGACTCCACAATATCTCTGGGAAATCTGTTTCAAATGCACAGCTAGGGAAAAAAAAAATTAAAAAAAGAAAGATGGGTTGACTGGACTAAACTGCTCTCAAATTCTCCATATTGTACTGGTTGTTAGAGTAGTCCTTCTAAACTTTGCACAGCATACTCAGTGCATCTTTTTATAATTGTCAGAATAGTGCTGCCAAGAAAATAGCTATGAAAGAAGAGAATTTTCATTTGGATTTCTCTCTATTAGCAACATTATAGTGATGAATTTTACATGAGTGCAAACCCCACACTTTTTAATTGTTACCCAGCTGTTATGCCAACAGCATTGCCCATATTACAATCTGAAAAACATTGTTGGTATTCTGTAATAGTGTAAACATTAGAGTATACAGTGTGATTCTTCAACTATCATCAGGAGATATTCAGTCTTTCCTAACTTCATTAACATTAAACCTTCATTTACATGTTTGTATGTTGATTCTAAAACACTTAGACTATTGTATTTTTCCTCAGATTTTCCAGTTCTAATCTTATCTTTCAGGACTTGAATGATTGCCATAGCTTTATAAATGTATTCATTCCCTTATCTACAGCACCAGCCTTAGAGCATATATGTGTAAGAATTATCTACCTTGCTGCTTTCTTTTCCACATTGAGGTAACTGCAAAGTAACAGCAAGACAGACCTTTTTGTAACTTTGTTCCTGATGCTTGCTGTTATGCAATTTGGTTCACCTGTAGAACAGTAAAGTTCTTATTTGCAATTCCCTTCTGTCGGTGGTTGGGTATGGCCGTTGTAAAAAATCTTCACCAAGTTCTTTTTATCCATTCCTCATGACACTCCTTTCTCATCAGGATATTGTTGGCTAGAATTTTTTTTTTTTTTAGTAGCAAATTGATTAAGCTGTAACTTAGTTAAATTTCATAAACCACAAACTGGCTGCAAGCCTGGAAACACTGAAAGTTTTGCCTAATTGGAATCAACTGCTTCACTGTTTATACTGAATTACAATGTTATTGGCTCAATTTAGTTTGTGGGAAATAAATTGTTGATGGTTTGGCTGAGCAGCTGTAACAATGAAAAAATGCAAAAAAACCCCCCAAAAAACAACAACAAAAACAAAACAAAACAAAATTTAAAAAACAAAACAAAACAAAAAAAACCAACCTTGAAGATAACAGGCACAGCCTGTTTAACATTGCTAAAGCTATTAACATCATTATCATGGAGAAATGGCTTAAAGCCAAAAGAAGCTCATTGGACAAGATGGAAGAGAAGAATGTGGAATGTTACAGAATGCTGCAGATGCAATAGATATATTTACACTGTTGCATTGGCCCACACCCTGTTTGTTGCCAGGGTCCCAATCTACTATTGTTCAACATGCAGGGATGTTAATGTGCATGCAAGCTCCCTTCTGGGGTTAACTAAATAATTCTCTTGAGGGGAAATCCTATCCATGTGACCCCTGTGGCCATACAGTATGCTGATTTCTTAACCTCTCTATGTGCACCAAGAATGTAAGACATGCTAGCTACCCTTAAAGGACCTCTTTGTATGGGTTTGGAAAGATCTTATTGTATTTCTAAGAGTATTAAAACCATATGCCCATTCCCTGTGTTATTATTATTATTAGAAGAATAAATCTCCATCAGCCCCAGCAAGGAAGAACTTCTAACAGCTTACTAAAGGAGGCAGGTTGGCTTCTTCTTTTCCTCTTCCTCTCATCAGTACTCACTAGAACTCTATTTACCTGCAGTCCATTAGAGTGCTACAGGAAGAGGAGCACTGATCTCAGGGCTCTGCCTCCTGACTTAAGCCCATGTATACTTGCCAGTAGCTGCTATGTCATCTTGGACCTCTTTTGCTAATTCATCTCAAGGGCTGCAAAGCAATAGGGATAACTGGGCTTAGGCAGTCACTTAGACATTTGCAAAGTTTACTCAGGGTTGGCTGTGGGGCATCTGTTGCGTGTCACACACATCGTTTTCCGAACAGCAGTGCAGTACATCATGTGTTAACAGGCATATCATGTCATCAAACACTTCCAAGAATTGGTGTACTAGTTTGGTTTTTTTTTAACTCCACTTATTGATGGCGGAAAAGCTTGAGGTCTGAATGTTTAAAGACCAGCTATTATAGTAAAATGCAGGATTTGGCATTAGTAGGCTGCCTACTATAAGAAGAACTGCTGACAGAACAAGGAAAGTGCAAGAGGAATCTTTCTCACCCAGGCTAGGAAGGTCTGGGACAATAGAGACAGAGGTGGAGGGATATCTGCAGAGAGCATAGAAAAAAATATTCCCTATGTGGAGGTGGCCTGGAAGGCTGTGTGATTTTTCTTCTACACATGGCATAAAATTTTTCTTAGGCAAGCTGGGCCAAGTGATATGGATGGCTTTGAATGAAAGAGTGCCAAAGCCATCCCTGAGGACCTGCCCTCCTGCTGCCAGGCAGGACACCTGACATCTCCCCCTAGACATTGTAGATTAAGTATTTTAATGGAGTGCATGTCTCCCTCCGATGGAAAATGACAGTTTTTCAGAAAAATAGGAGCGTTATACATCTAACAAGAATGTGGTAAACCAAGAATTTTGGACTATTACTGACTGTGAAAAAAAAACCCTCAAAAATCAATAACAAAACCAAAAAACAATCTACATCTCTGGCTTGAGCTTTCAGCTGAGGAAAATCAGACACCCATACAACAGGACATACGTGATTTGCTTTGCTTCAGTATTGACGCAATGGTATATTCAGATTTCATAGGTTTTAACCTTAACCCTAAAAAGAAACCCAAGCTGTTGAGGTTCTTTCAAAGCAAAACATAAAGTAATGCAAACTGTGTTTGCAGACAGACTGAAACCATGACTGCAATGTATGAGCATTTCCCATCTGTCATTAACCTCTTTGTGATATTTAGCTCTAAAGCCCGATGATGTTCTGTTAGCAACCATATTCACTGTCTTAGGAGTGATTATTTTAGTGTACATACCACAGAAGGAAATGAGGCAAAACTGTTGGGAGATATGAAGACTATTTCATTGAATAAAATATAGAGGGGAGGAGTGAATTAGGACAGAAACAAACATTAAGTAATTGAGAAAATATTATAGAAGGAAAAGAAAAGATAAATAAAACTGTAACTTTTAAAATGAACCCTTTTCTCACAGGCATCTTGCATGTCACATAAAGGCACTGCACAAAGGTAACAACAAAAAATCAGCCTGATATTTTCCTTAATCACTAGGCTTGTTGCTGATATCATGAAGCGTTTCATTAGGAATTGAGAACAAAACTGAATTCATCTGTAGCTCACAGGAAACTCAACTATCCCCTTAGAGAACATTTACCATTCTTGTCCTAGTCTATCTGAAACAATAACACTGCAAGAAGTCTTAGGTATCCCCCATATAAATTAATGTGGTAGTCTGTGAACTCATTATTTTGATTAGTTAGATGTTAACACGGTTAAGAGCTCGTATGGTGAAAGATGCAGAAGATATATTTATCAAATGTTTTTATCCATGCAGGAGAGACCTGCCAATCACTCTTGGAATTCCACCCACCTAAGCAAAAGTATTAGATAAAAGACACTGAAGAAAGCTTAGGAAGTGAGGGGTAAGTGCCTCATTTTAGGTCTCTTCTACTTAGGAAGTGGAGAGGGAGGCACTGATCTCCCTAGGATCAGGACAGGAAATGTGAGAATTATTCAAAGCTGAGCCAAGAGAGGTTTGGACTGGATAACAGAAACCATTACTTTATCAAGAGCAGGATCAGACACTGAAAGAGGCCTCCCAGACAGGTGACTGATGTCCCAAGTCTGTCAGTGTTTAAGAGACGTTCCGGCAATGCCCTCAGTGATGTGCTTCCGCTGTTGGTGGCTCCTGATCTGGTCAGGTATGTGGGCTAGGTGATGCTGTAGAATCCTTCCAACTGAAATAGCCTAGTCTATCCTATTTTGGGAGGTTCTGGGATTTTCCCTTTTTTCTGAGACATTTCCTATTTTCTTTGTAATGACTGCTAGAATTCCTAAATTCATATTTGGTCGTGGCACTGAAATGGATACACCCATTTACCCAGATGACAACATAAATTATGGATATCCATCCATTTTCAGGTGTATCAGCTGCAAGTATGACCAAGAATATGCAATGCTTTGATAACACAGTGATTAGGTGATCAATTTTCATTACACATTTTTTATTGGACAGATCTTTCACAAAAGATGGGGAAGTTTTTAATTTTACTGACTAGCATCACCTCTTCTTTTTACAAAACATGTAAAGCTGGAAAAAAAATTGGAGAAGACAAATGGTAACAAAGGTGTGACTAAGAGATCTGAGTCTTTACTTCAAATATAACTTTGAACACTTTTTGATTCCAAATTCTAGTGGATAATTTGCCAACAAAGATGTCTGCTTTGAAAGTACTGTAGGAACAAGAATACACAATCAGATAAATCACATTAATTTTCCTAACACCTTCTCACTAAACTGATTTAATTGACTATAATTGAAAGCTCCTGTTCTTTCAATAACTTGTATTGAGATGTACTTTATATGTTGGTTCCAGCGCCTGGGCATTTCAGCAGGTAAGTGTTTAGAATCTAACATGACACTGTCACACTAACTATCATTGCAAAAAAAGAAAAAATCAGATCAGATCTCATGAAACCATTCCTCACTTGTCTCCCTTTCTCCCTTCCTTCCCCTTCAGCCAATTAAGATGCCCTCGAACTTACTAAATAAATATAGTTATATAAATATCTATATCTAAATTGACTGCTTGAAAAAGACATTCAAATCAGGAAACTGCAGATATATACTAAACATGTATTTGTCTATCTGTTGTTACTCAACATCTATTTACGATAGGGACAAAAGGGACACCTTGCCAGCTCATTGTTTACTTTTATAGCTTCAACTATGCAACTTGTGACAGGACCCTAAACAGACTCTGGCCTGGATATTCTGTCACACTTTTACTTAAAACCCTTCAGTCCACTGGGGTGCTCAACTTTATAAAACTATTTTTTATTAGGTTGTTAGAACTATTTTTGACACAGAGAGGGCTCATAAATGCTAGGTGGGACCTGTAAGAAATTCAAACCCAAAACACAGTGTGACACAAACCCTCCCCTGTGCAGCTGGCTGCTGGCTGGACAAACTCTGTTGCTGCTGCAGAATGAGGGCAGAGCTGACAAGGAGCAACAGGAACTAGTTCAGCAAGTGAACCATTCTTGCCCTGCAAGGTTTAACGGGATGTTCACTGGTGGAATCAAGCATTCAGCACATGCACTGTCCGTCAGGAAAAAATATATTTCTCTTCTTTGTTGTGATTTATGTTGGGGCTCTATGTTCTCTTTGCAGTTTAAATTTCTTGGTTTGTAGTCAGGAAACTGCTGTCAAATAAGTGAGATTATCTCTTGCTGCTAAATCAGTCTGAGATGTGAAAATTTTAAAATTTTTGATAAAATAAGTATTGTTTGTCTTTCTGAGTATGAGTATGAGAATTGTTGATCTGACTGACTGTCTATAGCCAAACATCTTTTGATATTTTTTGACCAGAGTCAATCTGTTGAAACTTAATTTACAGTTCTGAATCACAAAGACTTCTTTGTAATAGGGATGTAAATCAGATAAAAAATGAGAGCAACTGGAGTTGAAATTGAAATGCATCAGAGCATAAATGATCTGCTTTTCTGGTTAAACTGAACAATGAGAATTTTTCTACATCAATTTATGTAGAAAAATATTTAGCTATGTGAAAAAAAAGAAGATGCAAAATGTTCTGAAGGTGGTAATAGATAAATTCACGGTAAAGAAACAACATTGGAAAGAATAAAAATAATAGAAGTTCAAGTGTTTCAGTGAGTTCTGAAGCAACTGTAAGCACTCAGCAAGATCTTGGGTATCATGGCAGACCCTGGTGTGTAAACTTTATCTTGTATAATGTTCTTGTTTCATGTATAAATGGTTAAAAAGTTGCTTACAACAACATTTGAAAGATAAGTTCAGGTTTAGTTCAGACATCTAGTTTTCTGTTTCCTAAATTTCCCCTCAACTTTTCCCTTTATTTTAATATGATCCTGCATAAGATTTTACCTATCAATATAAAGACCGTCAAAATTTATTAGTAACATTTTTATGCTGTGTTTCCCACTCATGACATATCTATGTCCATGTGGGTGGATTTCTTGTCAGTGTTGGCCTTAATGTGGCTATAAATCTTATCTCAGATTAGCTGTCATTTCATGAATCAGTAGTCTGATGACTTTTAGAAGATTTTTGCTTCTACACAGCAGCATACCTTTAGAACAGTCTTTTAAGTGATGCTGAACGAGGACACCAAATGTGTTAAGAACTGGAATTTATGGTGTGTAGTAGATAAAGGATGATGAAGTTCTGAATGGTAGTTGACAGAGGGAAGAAAATTACCCTCCAGTAAGGGTCCCTCGCTATCCAAAAAGTCACAGATCTGAAGTCACAGTACCTACAGTGGGTAACTGTACTTAGCGTTGTCTACCCAGGATCTGCAGAGTGCTTTGTTAACACTGTGTGTTGTGTTTTGACACAAGTGTTGAGAGCTCTAAATATATGAATTGCCTGTGTTAGCACCATTAACATAGAAGATTCAAATCTGTGACACTTTCTATAAGAATGGAATCTAGCAGAATTGAAAATGGGATACTACAGAATGTCAGCTGTTGGTCCTTTAAATTTCTTGCTGTCTTTCTACATGTACAGAAGTATGAAAAAATTAGATATTTGCAAATAAATAAATAAATAAGCATTTTGTAAGGATTTAATTCGGTGGGGGAATTCCTCCAATGCAAAAGGATGGGGTTTACTTTTTCTTTTCTTTTCTTTTCTTTTCTTTTCTTTTCTTTTCTTTTCTTTTCTTTTCTTTTCTTTTCTTTTCTTTTCTTTTCTTTTCTTTTCTTTTCTTTTCTTTTCTTTTCTTTTCTTTTCTTTTCTTTTCTTTTCTTTTCTTTTCTTTTCTTTTCTCTTTTCTTTTCTTTTCTTTTCTTTTCTTTTCTTTTCTTTTCATCATATACAAAATGATCAAAACTGATCCATGTGAAATAGGTTCCTGTGAGCATCATTATTTTATTTTATAGATTCCAGAAGATTTGAATAGGATTCTAAGGGTAATTCAATTTCCTTATATGACAATGTGAACCATAATTAAGGTTTATTTTACTTATTAGCTAAAACAGGAAAGCAAGTATAGAAGTATTGACAAGCAGCCTTAGAGAAACGTGTATGTGCTAGAGAGGCTTAAAATCAATGGTGAGTAGTCCTGTGCATCCATTACACTTCTATTTATTGTGGAATGGTTTCAGAGTTTCAGACCATGATAAAACTTTTTCCAGATTTACCCCTATCTGATCCTAATCTCTAAATCAAAGAATTGAATATACTATGAAAGATACTCTCTTGTAAAAGTGGCATGCTGTTTATCAGTTTAATTATTCTTCTTCCAAATAATTTCATTTTATCCTATCCTAGAACTTAATGATGAAGAATAAGATTACAGATCTTCGATTTTTGTTGGCTTTTAAAGAAGCAAGGATTTTTTAAAAATAATAAATAAAAGTTTACTAGAGTGCTGTAGATAAAATTTGACTCAAGAAACATCAATGTTTGAATAACTGAAAGAGAGCAAAACAAGACATATATACTTAGAGGGTTTTTTTAATACTTGCAGCATTATTTCACAACATCTGAAGTAAAGTTCAGCCCAATCAGAAGGCAAGGTGAGGTTCTAGAAGATGAGCTACATATGTAATAATTTCATCAATTGCAGATATAAGTGTTTTTGGAATTCAAAACCAGAAAGGAACAAAACATAATTTATTCACTGACAAAAAATTGCAGATAAAAATCTTTTGTCTGATACAGGTGTACCTCCCAAGTGCTATCACTGAACAACAGGCAGCATGCTAATCACAAGGAAGAGCAGTTTGCATTAGTAGACTCATAAAACATGAGCATGGCCACCACAAGCTTTGAAGGCACAGATCATCAATTATTGCACTAATTGTTTGTTCTGCTTGTGTCTCAGGCTAGAAGAAAAGAGTCACTGAAGCAAAAATGAGACACAGAGAATTAGAACCTCAGTGACAGTTCAGTTTCACCATCTCATTATTCATTACTTGTTTTGCTGTGGGTGTGTGACTTTAAGTTTGGTGGACTCATGTATTCTCAAAGATGCACACTGTGCAACACTGGAGAAATCATTATGCACATTATTCTGCAACTCCAGGCATGAAAGCTTTTTCTTAAACTTCTGCCAGCTTCTTTCTTAGCTTTTGTTTCCAATTCAAGTAAGAAACACCAAAGGTAACAATTTTAGGGTTTGGGTTTCTCTATTAGATTTGAAATACAGGTGTTAGCAAGCACATTTCTTGGAGGAAAGTATTTCCATCTGAACAATCTTGTAACATAACTTAGAAAGAAGATTTTTTTTCAAGCCATAACTCATTCATCTCTCTGAAAATGACCCAGTTGCAAGATCTGAAGAGTAATATTGCCCAAAACAATAACAGTCTAACTCCCAAAAGGACATAGCATTGATAGTAGAAACTTCCTTGATCATGACCAAGAAGAATAACATGCAGACATGAAATTTACCACTCACATAATATATTTAGGCTTTTTTTTCTAATGTTATAAAAAATAATTGTAATTATATGATACATTATAAATCTTATAATATATACCAAATATTTTGCAAAGCAGTAAGAGTGCTCTAGTAGTGGACTTGTCTGATTTTCTCTCTCATAGGTAGAGAACTATGATCCTTCACTAGCAGTGCATCATGTTGACTCCTAGCTTCCATCAGTTTTTTCTAAATTATAGTTTGAATCCTAAAGATTTTGATTCTCAAAGAATAAGGCAACTAAATTGTTTGAGTGTACATACTTAACTCTACAATATCTATTTCAATGATTATGATAGAAAGACACGGGAGTTTATGGGACCTCCTCTGTGAGAGACTCTTACCTTCTCAAAAAGAACATTTTGTAAAAAGCAAGTATTCTTCTTGCCTACTTTTATTAGATGAATTTTAAGAGTCTGTAGTGATACTTCTGTATCATCAGGTCAGTGATACAACCTTTTTAGTTGTCCCTTCCCAGCACTAAAAACGCTTACTTAAATAACTTCAGAAAAACAGAAGTTCTAGCATATTCAAATTGTGTTTAGCTTCCAAAGCATGAAGAAAATATTTTCTTGCCACTAAAGTCCTGTTGTTTCTTTGCAGAAATGTCTTCAAAATGAATTTTTAATTTAAAGAAAAGATATAGTATTGTAAATACACAAATTTTAAATTCAATGTATATAATTGAATTCTCACTATACAGCTCTAACTGGATTACATAAACCTTTTCATGTACAATTTAGTCTAAAATAGTCCAAATAACAGCCATACTGGTGATATTTAAAGAGATATAATAATTACATTCAATAATAGCTTTACATTTTATCATATAGAATGGTTTAACAATATGAGAGGTATTACACATCACTTAAATGTTCTGAAAAAAATAAGAATTTTGATAGATTGGGTGTTTTTTATGACAGTAAGTTAAACTTTTTGACAATGTACTTACATTTCAGTGGTGAATTGGAAAACAATCCCACAATTATTTGAAAGAATATTATTCTTTAATATTCCACATTTCAAAATTATGTCCTAATATGAATGAAAACTCCATGTGAAATGTCATTTGTGATATACACCCTGATGCATTAGATGATTATTTTTATTTTTAAATACCTTTTGAGGCAAAAGAAGGTTTTTTAAATGCAGAAAACTAAATGACTGCCAGAACAGTCATAATTCTTCAGACCCAAGTTTCTAGTCCTCTTTATCTGCTTCTGCCTGGACCTGCACAGCAACTGGGGTTCCAGGCAGAGCTGAGTCCAGGCCAGTCTGAGAGTTCTCCATCACTTTTCCAAAGCTCTGGGCAGTCAATATCAACAGTGGGAAGAGTCTGAGCTGGTTGGTTGCTCCTCCAGGAGCAGGTTTGGAGTCTTTAGACCAAAGGTACCTGTTGTATGCTACGACCAGTTCACTGTTCTGAAGGGGAAAAGAGGACTGGCTAAAGGGATTTGTGGAGAAACAACAGGCAAGCATGCATCCTCATAACTCTGCTTACAGTGTCCCAGGCTGAAATCCGAGGGGATTTCCTGAGCATGATATCACTGTGGTGTGGTTTATCATTTACAGAAGTGTGAACATACTGATAACAGAAAATTTGTGGAGGCGTCTGTGACAGTGTTGCTGAAACAAAGAACTCTGCAAAACAGAGACCAGTGCATAAAGAGAAAGCTTATTTTTGTGTTTTTAAATTTGGAAGTTCCAAGGAAAAACACTTCGTTTTTACTGGATTACACTTTATTTTGCATCCTACTCCTGTAGGTTCCATTAATTTCTAGTTAAATAGTCCTTAAATATTATATTATACAATGTAATCTAGATTGTCCTCTGGGTAAACAAAATGTAAGGTTCACCTATGTATGTCAGAGTAAAAGTAATTCAAGGCATGGTTTATCAGCATCAGCCTAAAGCCTTTTACTTTTTAATAATTGTATATTTGGAAAAAACCCAAACAATAGCACACCATGTCCATACCATAGCAGTATAGGACATGCATGTGATAGTGTTTACTTTTTCAATAAATGCCAGACTGTAATTTTTTTTTCCTGAATTTCCTGAACAGTGACTCTGCATGAGGTTGAAAAAAACTCAGAAAAATAATTTTGTTAATCTCTTAAACATCATTTTCTGAGAAAGTCTAGCTCCTCACAGTTTTGCTATATTCACTTGTAGTTCTGTGGTGAAGGTCAGGGTGGTAAAAGCCAAGTGACGTGCACCAAGCACACATAACTGCACTCAAATCCAGCCAGTGGGTATATCTGTAAATAATCTCTATTCATATAAACCCACAGAAAAAGGTTCTTAAAATTTGCATGTACAAGGAAAACATTTTTATTCACTTTCTAGTGGAACCATTTTATGACACTTCTGAAGGTAAATTTAAAGACATGACAGAAAAAGAAAAACTGACAAAACAAACCCAGAGAAGATCTAGGGGTTTTGCTGATAAACAGGAAGCTGCCTTTATGCAGATTTCCTACAAAATTACTGTTCTCCCTTGTTTACCTTTATGCACATAATCAATGCTTCTGGTTGTACTAAGTCAAACATGACAGACTAGTCACACTCTGTAGTCAAAATTTTAAGTAGTGTTTGGGACTGAGAGAGTTGTTTGCAGCAGCTAAAAGAGAGATTTCTGCATTTTGACCATGACAGCTTTTTCCATTATAGAGTCACAAAGGAACTCAAGACTCCAAATAGGCATGGGAAATAATTGTGCAGAGAAAGACAAATATTCTGTTCCTCTTCTTAAATGACACAAAAGGAAGAAAGAAACCATGGTGATTAGGGGGTATAGGCAAGAAAGTGAATCTGGTGTAAGATCAAACAGTATTTAAAAGCGGGATAAGTCTCTGTGATTCTATGGCTGTTTCACCAGCCAAATTATTCAATATCTCTGCATCAAATATTGCTAAATTTGCTTAAAACACTTACCAAGTAGAAATGGGCAGGTGCCATATTATATGAAGCAGATTTGTATTAACATACAAATGGGGACTGATAACACCTCGCTACCATGTGTGAGCCTTGCAGGTATCATTACTTATCATTTTCCTGAAGGGTTGCTGCTAAACATTTTAAGGACTTTTAATCATGTTTCAGAATTCTCATCCAGCATGCAATACAATGCAAACATGAAAGAAGTAGTGAAAAAGAGTGAGTAAGAAGTGTAAATAGAATATGAGAATATACACTACTTAATTTTGTTTAGTTTATTTTATGCATTTTCTTACATAGTTGACTTTTAATTGTCCGACCAGCAAGTGGAAAATTTATACATTGAGTGTCAGACATGAAATGTATGAAGCGATACATAAAATAATGTATACATGATTTTACAAATAAGTACCTTTTACAAATAAGTACTTTTTCTTGTTTTGCAACATGCTAAAAAATAAAATTAACAATAATAATAATAATAATAATAATAATAATAATAATAATAATAATAAACAACCACAAAAATATATAACCTGAGAATCACAGAATGGTTGAGGTTGAAAGAGACCTCTTGCCTCACCTCTTTGTTCTCCCTATTAAGGCAGAAATCTGGAAGAAGTGTCTTCGGCTCTCCCCTCAAAGGTGTTCAAACACATTTCACTGACTCACAAGAGCAGTACTGTGGGCAGCTGGATTTAACTTAGGGATATTACCAGTGTAAAATGGACTGAATGATCTTTTTGCCACTGTTAAAATTTTGTTGAGCTATTAAGTTAATTGATTAAGGTAGTGAAGCTGGTATGTTCCTAGTATGTCAAATGCCTTCATTTGAATTCCTTTACTCTAACTCATTAAATAATTAAGTAGTGCCTGCAAGATAAAGCAAATAGCATGAGAAATGTGATAAACAGTTCTTGCAGTCCAGTATAGTGGACAGAACATATTGATGAAAACTCAAAAACCCTCAGAGAGGGCCTGAGGTTTTCATGTTGCATATAAGATACAGTAATTGGACACCTAAACGAATGACAAACTATCATCAGTAAAACAAATTATTGTGAAGTGCTTATGGCACTCTGAATAGGAGATGTTTAAAAAGATCATTTGCTTGTGTTTGAAATTTAAAACAGGGTTACTTCTGTTTCCTTTCAACTTGACTAATAATTTTGAATTGAATTTGCTGAATATCATTGCCTTGATTGTGTTCTGAAATAGAAGTACATTTTACTTAGAAGTTATGTCATTATTTAATTTAAAAGTTTATTCATGTGTTTTTTAAATTATACATCATCATAATATATTACTATTGTCCACCTGCATTATTTTTTGGTTGCTCTTAGAGGTATGATTTTAAGTGTACAGATCTTGGCTAAAGGAAAGCCTCTGCTATGGTTTTACCAGGCCTGAGTAGTTTCACAGTTTCAGTTGCTATCCCTCAAGAACAAAAGTAGCACTCAAGCACTCACAGTGTTAAAAATAATAAAGAAGATAAAACTCTAGAAATCCAAGATTGGTCTTGGTTCTGGTTGAGTTCTGTGAATCTGAAACACTGAGTTGGACATTTCATAAAAATGTTTAATATTTCTGCATAGATTTAGCAAACATAATTTGGGTGTAGTTGTCTGACATTTCTAATTGCATTCTTGTCTATAAGCAGTTCATTCAATAGTCAAGGAAAGGAAGAGAACTCAACCTTTCTTAAAGATATCTATTTTGTAATTTGGGGTCTATAAAGACCAGTACTGATCTTTTGCCAACATTTTCCTCCAGTATTTTATTTTCCCTTCTTTAACCTATTTAAATTCCAGATTTCCTCAGCACATATGTCTGTGATTTACTACAACAGAAAATGGTCGTCATTTTGCCAGTAGTGCAAGAATTATACAATTTTATAAAAATTTATTTCTCCAACAAAAGAAATGAAAGAAAATACATCAGCTGGCAAAATAAGTTCTGATAGACCAGACTGCAGACTAAGAGACAACACACAGAAGTCTTCAGTGTTGTACTTCTGTTAGATTTAGATGAATTCTGAGGTTATTATATACCAAATCTTAAGGCTTATTAGAAAGTAAAACATGGCATCC
This sequence comes from Polioptila caerulea, assembly GCA_013397295.1. Taxonomy (NCBI): domain Eukaryota; kingdom Metazoa; phylum Chordata; class Aves; order Passeriformes; family Certhiidae; genus Polioptila; species Polioptila caerulea. The sequence goes on along the minus strand of VYXF01012374.1, from coordinate 1,156,851 downwards.
TCAGTTCATCATATGGCACAGCTTCACAGAGAACACAAGCTTTTCAGTAAATACACTGACTTTTGCAAACTGTAAATCATCTGCGAGCCACTACTGTTCTACTAATTACAGCAAGAAGCTGTGCTCATTAGCTGTTCTCATCTGGTTCACTGCACGAGCTAAATAGGCCGTAAATGAGCTAGCAATTATTGCTGTATTACTGCTACCAGCTCTGTTCATATCAAAATATCTTCACCAAATGTTGTGCTTCTTGGTATTATCACGTTAAGAATTTCACAATTTCATGTTGAAGCAGTTAATTGGGAGGTTGTTCTTGGAAGATGGAGGAGCTTCTATAACTTCCTTGAATGACTGCCTCTCATAAGTATCTTCAGCCCATTTATAACAGCCTCTTAAACCAGGCAACTACATGAATATATAAATATTGTACTTGATGTACTAAGAAAGAAAATGCACACCTTGCTATTCATACTCAGTTTTCTTCAGTAAACCTAATTTATATAGTAGATTTAAAACATTTAATTATGAAGGAGAAGCTTTATTGTCTTTGGTTGCAGTGTAATAAATTGGTTATATGAGAGTTTTTAGAGCTATATATACTGCATTAGGTAAAAGAGAAAATACAAACTTATTGTACAGGGAGATTTTAAAGAAAATTACTTGTATGCCAAACACAGCCTGTATGTCTCATCCAAGTGGTCTGCAGAAGAGTTTTCAGATGGGAAGGTGTACTTTAGTCTCAGAGGGATAGGTAGGGGATATGAGCTTCCTTTTCTTACCTCCAGTCTCACACAAAGCTGTAAACATTTGTCCCCTGTTGTTCTGAGTACATCTTCCTCTGTTTTCTGACTTGTTTTAGAATTTATTCTCTCTGTTCATGTTGGTCAAAAAGCCACCCATTTGCTCTCTCCATTTTTTTAAATGAAGTTAAGACTTTCTTCCTTTTACTGCCTGTCTGGTTCAGGAGAGTCTTGACACAACACATAATTAGAACCATTTTTCACATGGGACACTTTTTGATGTTGCTGAGAGAGAAAACATTCAAAGAGGAAACAAATATTGATCTGAAAGATCTGACTTGTCTCACAGAAAGCTAGAAAGGCAAGCACTAGAACAGCAGTTCCTAAACTACAGCATATTTCATAGACCTTGTAAACTTGATTTAAATAATGTGGTAGTAGTGGGATAAAAAACAACTACAATTTCCAAGATGTTTCTGTAAGAACATAGGAAGCTGTGAAGGTATCTGTCCTTTAATATGTGAGAGTTTCTCTGTACAACTTCAAATAAGCACCATTCATTCAACTCAACTGGCACACACAAATGTCTCTTTCTTCTCAGTTCTGGGCTTAATCCTGCTGGCCCAAGGCTTGGAAAGCCAGGAGCATTAAAGCATTAACGTGGAGACTACCATGAGTACTCACTGGATAATTACGTTCACAAATTTTCAAAACTAGCTCCAGGATTGTGGTGTGTGTCCCTGAGGTGCCTTTGCACACACTTTGTACTCACTGTGATGCAGTGAGTGACACCTTTCCTTTCTGGGAAAGGAGGACCTGCCTAGCAGTGGCTGCTTCTCCCACCCTAGCTGCTTATCAGTCAGGGATGTGAGGCATCAGGAATACTTCAGGTGCAGCCAGGGACAGGATTCTTCCAAAGGACCTTAGGGTGAGTGAAGAGAAAATGGAAGAACATCAGGAAGTGGTCATTTCAATAAAGAAGGACCAAGAAGGTATTTTGAAATATAGTGGTGGAAATAAGCAAACTATGGAGGCTCCCAGAATTCATGGGTTTGCAGAATATTTGTTGTCTTTTTCACATTTTGGCAGTCAAGTACACCAAAGAAAGATCTTATTTACAGTTGTGGTGGCTGCAATATTCTGAAACATCATTCTAAATGAGGATTAACAAAGTGAAAAATAACACCCAACATTCTACAAAATTTGCATTTATAATTCAATTATCCTGCACTTGCAATAGGATTGTATGCTATACCTATTCTGAAGCCATCAAGCCTCATTACAAATTGGTGGGATCCATTCTCTTGGGTAACATTCAATTGTATCCTAATCTAATATTGGTTATATTATCCTTATTCCCAAATCCTCTGCCCTTATTTACATTAAAATACTGCTAGACCTACAGACTGGAGATCAATAGTTGTCATCATTTCTTTCTGTGGTCATCACAAGTGATTTTCTTGGCAGTTTCTGTAATATTGTTTTAAGTCAAGACCTGACAGAAAATCAAACTTTTATCTTTCAGGTACTTCTGAAGCTTGTAAAACTATTTCATCCTGCCTTAGAGAGGAACAAAACCCTTCCAGAAACAGCATGAAAAATGTAAGCTGAGCAGAAGAGGTATAATGCAAAGAAAAGAGAAGACTAGAATTTTGGGCATCTATCTGGGAATCCTTACAGAAAAATATCATGCTTAATTCTTAATTAATTTAGAAATTATATAGATAAAAATTATATAATTTCTAATATTATATATTATATATTTATGTATACTAAAAAATTATCTCTTTAAATTTGAAGCTTTTTTCACTGACACACATTCCTCTGATGACAAACATGTTTCCAAATTATTCCAGTGCACCCCTGGTTAGGACTTCTTTGTATCAGGTGATTATCCTCAAATTGTTGGACATTATTACCCCTAACATGGTGAGTGGACCCTGGCTGGCTACCAACAGCCAGTCTGTCACTCCATTCCTCACCTGGAGAGGGAATAGAAAATATATTGAAAGACTCGTGGGCTGAGACAACCTTCTTGGGCTCGACTTCATTCCTGTTTTCCTCTAACCTCTTCCCACCCTGTGGCATAGGGGAATGGGGAATGAGAGTTATGGTCACTTCTTCAAATGTTCTCTGCTGCTACTTCCCCCTCAGGAGGAGGAGTCCTTACACTCAGGGCTGCAGTCCCTCAGGAGCAGGCTGCTCCAGCATTGGTTTCCCCATGGAGTCCCACGTCCCACCAGCAAACCTACTCTGATGTGGCTCCTCTCTGCATGGGGCCACAGGTCCTGCCAGGACCCAGCTCCAGCAAAGGCTTCCTACAGGGTCACAGCCTCCTTCAGGCATCCACCTGCTCCACCACGGTCTCCCCTGGGTTGCAGGGAGGTCTCTGCCCTGGTGTCATAGCTCCTTCTCCTGCTCTGACCTGGCTCTTGCAGGGCTGTTGCTTTGCAGCTGCTGGCCGCTCTTCTCTGGCTGCTGCTGCTCTCAGCTCCCCAGCTCCCCTTCCCTAGCTCGGTTATCCCCCAGGCACTGCCACGGCTGCTGCTGGGCTCAGCCCTGGCCAGGGCAGGCCCACCCACCTTGCTTTAATCAAGCACAAGGGAAGTTTCTGGAGCTTCTCACTGAAGCCGCCCTGCCCCCCGCTTCCAACACGTTGCCACACAATCCCAATACAAACGTAAACCATCACAAACTGCCAACTAAGTAAGCCAATTTTTCTTTTAAAAGGGGGCTTTTGGCATGAAGTGATGTAAGGATAGCCTTGAAATAATTTATCAGTCTCAGATGAAAAAAGCCAGGTGCAATGCAATACTCACACTGACATTTTTAAAAAATTTAATCAGAAAATCATCTGGTGAGTATGTTATGTAAATACTGCTCCTTGAAAGCTTAAATTCCACATTTTATACAGCAAGTTATTTTTTCCCTGTTTAAAAGTAAGTTACACCTTTAACTAACTGGCTGTTCAGCAGAACTAAAGCACAATTGGTGCAAGTCCATGTAAAAGGTATTTTCAGCCAATAAGTAGTCATCTATTTCAATAAAACCCTTTGGGATTTAGCAGCATTTTCTCTGTCTTCATTTTAACGAACATAGTTTCTTTTCACAAAAAAGTAATCTAGTTTGGATGGGTCTTTCTTTTGTTGTCATTGTTACAAGCATCAACAAACAAATCAAGAGGGATACAGAATCAAGGTTGCAGTGAAGCAAAAGGTCATGTGCTGATGTTTCATGTTGATTCTGGAGAATTATTTAGCTGAACAGTGACTGGCACACTTAACAGTGCCTTCATGACTCATTTGCCAGTCACTCTGCAATTATTCCAGGTGCTGCTGGGGAAATGACTCTCAAGTTTTAAAGAAGTAATCAGCATATAAATGTTGGCAGGATAAAACCTCCAACATAGGCTTCAGGTGCAGCTCTCAATGCAGATGGAACCACTTCAGCCAGTTCTTAAAAGCGGTGGTTCTATTTGGCTGGAAAAACTTGTTCTGGTGGAACCTTGGTTTTTATCTTAGTCATCTGAAAAATGGAACAGAATGTAGACCTTAAGAAACTTTTTACTATTTGAAAATAACAAACTAATTTTTGCTAAACTAAGTCCTTTGTGTAACCAAATGAGAAATCTGAACAAATGATATTGGAATTCAAGGGGCCGGGCTGTATTATTTTTATTCAGAGGAGTGCCTTGCCTCATCTTTCTAGTTTCTTCTCTTCAGTAAAACAATCAGTGATGCTAATGTGGTTCAGGTCAAGGGAATACAGGCAGCCATCTGTTGTTTAAGTCTTGGCATTTCTGAAAGACTTTAAACCCATCGATTTGAACCCATTTTAAAAGATATCATAAATACAATACAGTCAGCCAGTCTAATTAAAAAATGTAATTTACATAAAAATATTACAGAATAAAGCATTTTTCCTGGGCTTAATAATGGAAAAGCAGGATGAAGGGGTTAATAGGTAAAGGTGTCAAGAATGTTTGATTGAAAATTTTCCTCTCATAATTCTAGAAAGAACAGTTTGACCTAAATGAAACTTTACACCTGAGAAGTACTTCTTTCACAAGATTTTAAAGGAAAATGCTTAATATACAAAACATTGACAATGTGGAAAATTATATTGTCTTTCTGCATTCTTCTCCCATACACACTGCAAGTTCCAATAGTTTGTCTCATCATTCTGTTCTCCTTTATGGTATAGATTAACCAGATGAATCTGAGGTAGACATCATTTCAGAGTATGAAATGTCTTAGAAGACATTGCAAGCACCTGAAAACAACTATGAAATTTATTCCATTTTACTTTCTTTTAATTTTTTTTCTGCCAATAATCAATTCTTTTTGCCTCTAAAAATAAGTTATACAAATTAAACACATTCAATTATGTAGTTCCAGGAAACAATCTGTTAGACAAGATTCAAAGGTAGGTATAGATCGAAGAGTCATTTGTTTCTTTTGCTGAACTGTGATTAATTCACACATATTCTTTTCAGCCAGTAAATCTTAAGCTTGGTTTGGAATTTAACTTCCATTTTCTTTTTAAAAAGCCTCTGAAAGAGTATATTTTTAAAGTATATTTACATATTCCTGGGTCATCCAAGAGATTGAGGTGAGAATAAGCATCTGCTGGGTTGCCATCCCTGTTCTGAATAGGCACCAGAAACAGTGCACAGCACAGTAGCATTGCCCCACTACTCTTAGAAACCCCAAGGCATGGTTTGTTAATACAAAGTACCAGAAGAAAAGCTCTATAGAGGAAAACATTTATGGACTAATGAAAAATTTAACTAGACAGAATAGGAAGAATAAAAGAGCAGAGTTCTAAAATCTCTGTGTGGCAGAGGTGACCTTGTCCAGTAGGCCTGACATCTACTCTTCTCTACTTGCATAATGACTAAAAAAATATTTTTCTGCCTTTCTAAAGCTTTATATCATTGATTTTTTATCTTTGAGATGCTAGCTTCTTCACCAATCCTAAAATAATATCACCTTCAGTCCTGGCATGTAGAGATTCTGTTAAGGGAGCACATTAAGCTTCTGGATAGTTTTGGGGTTTACACTGCCCTGCATGAGACATGGTTTTGCAACTGTGGCCATATCTGATGGGACAGCCACAAATTCAAGATCTTGAGTGTTGCTAAGGTTCACTTATTTCAGAGGCACAAGGGATCCACAGGCTGGATCAGCAACTTGGGGACTGTCCATGCAACAGCATACAGGTTTGTAATTACTGATGTTTTCCAGACACAGAAAAGTGATGTCAGAGGAATGACTTTTACATTTGGCTTAAATACTTTAAAGGAGGTGGCTATTCCAAGCAAATTTTTTAGAAATAGTCTGAGTTGCAAATCTATTACCAAAACCTTGTCACTGTCAGGACACAACTGTCAACACAGAGACTGGCTGTTTTATGGAGTGTGGCTGTCATAAGATTGAACACTGTAAAAGAGATTTCTTGGCCATAACCTGGACAAACCTTCCTTCAGCAGACCTCCATTTCCTATGCAGTTCTGTATTCTCTATTAGCCACTTAAGAAGAATCTTAATTTTTCTAATAAAAGAAATGAATGCTTTTACATTTTCAGTTCTGAAGATGAGCTCTCTGAAAGTATTTCATGTTTCTGCTTACACAACAGTTATGGGAGACAGGATAGCCTGTCTACATGGAAGCAATCATCTAAACAATATCTTACAGCAATAAGAACCCTGGTAGAAGGCAGTTATATTCCCATAGTTTTACTTCTATGCAGAGTTAAAGGACAGGTAGAGATTTTGCAGTTAAGATGCAATACATAAATGGGAAAAAATGTGAACCACAATGTAGGTTCATTATAAACTGAATACAGGAGGACTTTGAAACAATGCATTTTGTGTGACTTTTCAGTTCCTTCGGATTGTATTGATTTTGAAAATTAATGAATTTACCCTCCTGCTAGAAGCCTCTATGTTTCTATGCATTAAATTTTTTTTTCCATTCATTACAAGTTCTAGTGGGACAAAAACATTCATTTGGAGAAGGATTAAGAACCTAGGGTGTCATTTCAAAATACTTGGAAAAATCATGGAAGTAGAATGTTAAGCTAATATTGAAAGGTGACACTAAGACATTGCTTGTTAGCATATGATAAAAACTGCCTTATATGTTCAAAGTTCACATCACTAATTAGTAAGCAGTTTAAGTGCTAAAACAGATAAAGTTAAGTCAGCTTCAGATTTTCTACACTCTGAAGGCTGATCAGATTACTGTAGGTTGAATTAAACCTGTCAAATCAATGACCTTTTTTAATGAAGTGGAGTTACCTTGTCATCTTGATTTGCTCACAAAAAAAGCTAAATTTAGTAATTTGGATCAAATTCACATGGTCTTTTTTTCCCTCTACTGCATTTCAGGTATGGAGTACTTCTGATGTCTTTGAATCCACTAGTTATTTCACAGACATCTTCAGGGACATTAAGGGTATGGAGCTAATACACACTATTTTAAGTTTTCTGAAGTACTTACCTAATATGAAACCTCATAAGCATTCAGAAAAATAAAACCAGCCCATTGTTTTTTCTCTCGGTGTATATCATTCAGTGACATTCTCTCTTTTAATTTTAGCACCTAAATTCCATTACCTCCCTTAGGGTAAAAAGGAAAATATTTTCATTAGGATGGTCTTCTATGAAATCTCCTTAGGAAACTTTGGAAAATTGCTTTTGCATTTAGGGGATTTGTAAAGAAATCACTGAATTGTACCAGATAGCTTCCCAATTAATATAATGATCTACTACTACTATGTCATTTTTGATGCATAAGTAAATGGTTTTCTTACTCTTAAACTGCAACATTCCTAGTTATGTAGTAATGGATCTCTCAAATTACTAAATGAAAGCTGAGGTATAAATGATTTTCAAATGCTTTGTTTTAAGAAACCTGTGGTACTTCTAAACATTTTGTAATAAAGAAATAGTCTCTGCAATTCTATAATGAAAAATATTTTGTTCACACTAAGGAGAGACTTTAGAGAAAAACTCTGTAATATTTTTGTGTACAGTAGCCACCATTAGTAGTTGTAGTTACTAATAACCATCACTGTGAACAGCTTGCACTTCTGTGCTGAGAAAAAATGGCTTGTATGTTATGTACCTACTTTGGGAGCTACTGTCACAGAGATTTAATGGGAGTGTAATAGCCTCTACTGATATTTTTAGTTGTGATAAGATATTTTTCTTCTGTCTAAATACTCTAGGTAGGACTACTTAATTTTTAATCTCAGTAGGTAGGATATTTGTACTCAAAAAAACTAATGGTATAAGGAATGACATAAATTGGGACTACTTTCCACATCAAAATATTACCTGTCATTTCATTTTGAAATTTATGAGAAAAAAGCTAGGAAGGGAGGCACTTAGTTTGAAATGGTACAGAGCATAGACTTTTGATGACATTCATCTGTGAAACAATTCTTCTAGAAAAGAACAGGACTATAAACCATTTTGAGAGTAACAGGAAGTGCTGCACAGACATTCTAATTTTTAAAAGTTTAATCATCATCTTTAAAATCTAGACTTCCAATACAATTTTTATTTTTTATGTGGAATCAATAAGCATGGTTAGTACAGAAAGGAGTCCTCTCCTTAACTTAATGGTCTGATGCATTGTGAGGTCTGAGAGGGATAAGAAATGGCACTTGTATGTACATTGCATTCCCACAGAAAATTTGTGCATTGTGTGGATTGTGCACTAGAACATATTTAATGTATAAATATATACACAAAATAGCTACTCTTGATCTTCTGAAAAAAAAAAAAAAAGAAACCTTTTAGAACTAAGTCACTTCCAAGTGGTAGGGGTATTGCTGGGGAATTGTGAAAATGGTTAATTGAGGAGACAAGATATTTATTTCTGCTTGCATGAAATATTTGTAGGTCAGTTTAGGTAGATGAGAGTATGAGAGCTGACTCAAAACTACTTCTGTGGCACAAAACCAGCATCCCAAAGTATACCAAAGAAAAAATATTTTGCTTTTTTCAGAGATCTTACACACTAGCATCTAATTCTGAAATATAATTAAAGTTGGAGAGCTGCTTTTTTATAAATACTTGACATTTACTAGTGTATAGCTTCTCTCATCAGGACTGCTTTCCTCAAAATGTTTGCAAGCTGAACAGGAGCAGAAATATTAAAATGCACCAACATCTAAATGGTAGGAGCCAAATAGCTTAGGGCGAACAGCATGAATCTTAAGAAACTTCTGTACAAAGGACAAACAACTTTTTAAATATCCATCAAAAATATATAGATATTTGTGCAAAGAGTAGTGCAAAAAATTCCCTTCCCTTCCCGAACCTTCCCTTCCCTTCCCTTCCCTTCCCTTCCCTTCCCTTCCCTTCCCGACCTTTCCCGAACCTTCCCGAACCTTCCCGAACCTTCCCGAACCTTCCTTTCCTGTACCTTCCCTTCCTGTACCTTCCCTTCCTGAACCTTCCCGAACCTTCCCTTCCCGAACCTTCCCGAACCTTCCTTTCCCAAATCTTCCCTTCCCTTCTTCTACTTAAACATTTCCCTTTGAAGAGCAGATGGAAGAATAAAAAAAACTGAGAATATAGATAGGCAAGAAATGTGTTCCATTTTCGAAAAAGAACTCCAGGTTGGATCCCATCATAATATAAACTTTATCATTTTTGTGAAATACTGTATCAAATGGTTTGATTTCTTCAACTAGCCAAATCCATTCTCTCACAGCACTTGTCAGGCATTATTGCAGGCAAAAAATTACAGAGAAACTTTTGTGTTCCAGGAAATGTCTTTTTTTCTATTATCTTCTCGTCCTTCATGTGCTCGGAGAGTTTTGGTACAGTTTAAAAAATAATAGACTATGATGCTGAAAGTACCTGGTGAACCTAGTGGGTACCCACTGAACTGAACAGTCCCACTGTCTCACTGGCTGCAGTAGGGATACTTTGGATGCACCAATTGTTCTTCTGAAGGATTGCACCAATTTACACAATAACTACAAACATTACCACCATTTCTCATGTCTTAGTTTAAGCCTTATATGGACAAGGACGCATCACTCACATGCCACCATCCCTTCAATTTGTCCAGAGAAAGATTGTGCTGCATAGACAGTGAGAAAATTTCAGTAAACTCTTTCTATCTAGTTACCTGCAAAGACCAGAGTCCACGTGAAATATTCTGATATGCTCAAGCAAATTTGTGTCATCAAGTAAGGAATAAATAGGCCACCTAGAGAAAGCTGGCTGGGAAACTGATTACACTGAATCTCTTCAGAAGTTAAGGGCAGTTTATCTGCAACTGACTGTAAGTCTAACTGGTAATGGACCATCCATTAGCAGTATAAGTAAAGCCCTTCAGTTGCTCAACATGCACTTACAAGTTCAGGAATAGCTCTGATTCAAGTGCCTCTTGTACCTCTGCCTCTGGCCTCCCATCATCTCATCCTCAGTTCCCACTTACCTTCTGAAAAAAGTCCTCTTGACAGGTAGATTCTTGATTTATTCCGTCCTTTTTTGTAGGTTGATCTGAATTGCAACTTTTACTTCCTTTTTTTAGTCTTTTCTGGAAGTCTGATTCTATGTAACTACCATATACACTTCATGAAATAACGCTTCAGCACACTTTGCATCTTCAAGTCTTTCACTTAAACGACACAGGCCCATTCAGGAGAGAGTGTAGACTGTGTTATTTGAGTATTATATGAGTATTATATGAGTATTATATGAGCACAAATTTGGTTTGCCAAGGAAGGAAAATTATCAGAATATGACAGACATTCATTATCTGCTGGCTGCCGATGCTTGACATAGATATTTTCTGATTTCTCTAAAAGTCAGCAAAAGACAACTGGTATTAGACAGGAAGCAATCACTACTCCCCCAGTACATGTCCTGGCATTTCAATGAAATTTCTCTAAATATTCTTACATTAACCAAGAATTTATAAGGAAATAGATTCGGAATAACTTAAATAAATAGTTAATCAAATAGAACAATATGTGAGGTTAATTACAGAATCACAGAAAATGCTGACTTGAAAGGGATCCACAAAGATCATCAAGCCCAACTCTCAGCCTTGCCCAACAGCACAGCCCCAAGAGTCACACCATGTGCTTGAGAGTATTGTTCAAATGCTTCTTGAACTCTGTCAGGTTTGGTGCTGTGGCCACTGCCCTGGAGGGACTGTTCCAGTGCCCAAACATTGTCTGGGTGAAGAACTTTTCCCTAATATCCAACCTAAACCTCCCCTGACTGAACTTCAGGCCATTCCTTCAGGTCCTATCACTGGTCACTCACAGAGATCAGTGTCTGCCCCTCCTCTTCCCTTCATGAGGAAGTTGTAGACCACAATGAGGTCTCCCCTCAGTCTCCTTTTCTTCAGACTGAACAGAACAAGTGACCTCAGTCATTCCTCATATGGCTTTCCCTCAAGGCCCTTCACCATCTTCATTGCCCTCCTTTGGACAATCCCCAATAGTTTTATATCTTTTCTATTTTGCAGCACCTCAAACTACCCTAGCACTTGAGGTGAGGCTGCCCCAGCTGAGAGCAGAGTGGGACAATCCCCTCCCTTGCCTGATGCACCCCAGGACAGGGTTGGCCCTCCTGGCTGCCAGGGCACTGCTGGCTCATGTTCAACCTGACCTCAACCAGGACCCCCAGATCCCTTTCCATGGCACTGCTCCCCAGCATCTCATTCCCTATCCTGTTTGAACATCCAGGATTACCCTGTCCCAGGTGCAGAATCCAACACTTTCCCTTGTTGAACTTCATATGGTTGGTGATTGTTCAGCCCTGTCATTTGTTGAGGTCTCTCTGCAGGGCCTCCCTGCCTTCAAGGGAGTCAACAGCTCCTCCCAGTTTTGTATTAGTGGCAAACTTGCTCTGTATCCCTTCCAGTCGTGTGTCCAAATGACCTGTGAAGATGTTGAAGAGGACAGGGCTGAGGACAGAGCTCTGCAGAACCCCTTTAGCGACAGGTCAGACCAGCCTGATGCCACCCCGTTCACTGTAACCCTTTGTGCCCAATCTGTGATCCAACCTGTGATCCAGGTCACAAATTTCATGAAGTGTTTATCCAGTTGAATGCTGGACATTTTCTTCATAATGATACCATGATTATTTTAAATGTAGGTTATATTAAACTACAATAAAAAATATCTTTTCACATTATCAAATGCATCTCTCCTGGACATCAACACAATTCAGGTCATCAAAACTTGACAAAAGGTGGATAATAATGTAGCCTGAAGTCATTGCCCTGTCACCGAGGAAAGAAACTTATTTTGAGCTTATGCTGCTTCCACAGAAAATAAGAATTAAAGCAGGTTTTTCACATAACATTGTATAATGCCATGCATAAATACTTTTTTAAGTCCAGTCAAAAATTGACATTGCGTATATCAACCAAATCATGAAAGAAATGATGATGGAGAAAATCAGTAAAACATCTTACTAGATGAGATTCTTTTTTGTAACAGGAAAAATAAATCTACTTCATTTACTTACTGGTAAGTTTTATAATGTTTCGCTTAATTTCTTATTATTACAGTTGCCTTCTTGGAGGGTTTTTTAGAACAGTAACCCCAATGCAAACAACATCTTGCTATAGTCAAGGCAAGAGAATAGATGATGTATTACTACTTACATCAATAAAGCACATATAGGTTCTATTTTTCAAGAACTTTAGTGTTTATACTTATTGACACAGGCTTAAAAAAATTAACAGACATTGACATTCCTACAGGAAGCTTTTCTTCTCTTTGATTAAACACTTTTTTTCTAGGTTAGCTCTGTAGCATTTTGCCAGTTTTTAAAGATAACTTCCATCCTTTCCACTAAGGGGTAAATATGTTCTTAAAGTCTTGAATTACATTTAAAATTCTCCCTTGTTATTAGGTAGTTTTGATTTCTGAGGGGAGAAATACAATTTTAATCCACAGCAGTAAATATTACTTACGAATTCTAACATTGTTAATTAGAACCTGCCTAAAGTAGGGAAAAAATTCTGGCATACCCATGCAGAATAGTAATGTAGTCACTTTCTGTTGATTTAAGCCCTCTGTTCTGGTAATTGCATATTGGACAAGTCTCCCTGGGAACATGGCTCACACTTTTTTTAGCTGGACATAACCTTGGAAATGCTTCTGTTTGTCAAGCTGGGTGTAATTCAGTAGTCTCCAGAGCTATCTCTAATTCTACCTTCTCCAACAATGCTAGAAAGCAGGTATTATTTTTAATATTACTTCTTCTAATATTGTAAGGTGTAATTTTAAAGCAAAATGACACATAAACCAAAAAAAAAGTAAGCCTATCTTCTCAGCTGTTAGGAAGCATGAATAACTAGGGATTTAAGCAAAATTTCATTTCTCAGTTTTTCCTGAGAGACTCTACCTATGCACCTATCAAGACGTCTCAACTCTGACTCTGCTGATACACTTCAACTTTTGCTTTCTGCTTCTGTAGTGAAATAACGCACTGCAATTCAGGATGTTGAATCCTGCTACTGACAAGTGTAAAAACCAGAGACCGAGCAAAGAACTTTTCACATCTTCTGGTACATATTTTTTTGTGGTTTTATTGGGAATGTCAGTATTCCAGCAATGTTGATTAATAAGTCAGTTGCAGTCTGAAGCAACCATATTATTCCAATAGCCTTCTGCACTCATAGATTCAAAAAGATTCTGCTTCCATCTGCAACATGCAAAGTTTCATTAACCTGGAAATTTTTATTCATAAATAGTAATACTAATAGTAATAATAGTAATAAAAAGGAAAGGAATTACATGAATTGCCATATGTACTCTCCAGTTATATCTGATTGTGGGGTTCACTCTCCTTTTTATAACAGGGGCAGGAAGCAGTTCACTGAATGTAGCCTACAGGATGACTCCCTCTGTCTACTGCCTTTGAGTCTGAGGTATAAAGGAACAGCTTAAAACAGCAAACGAGTGCTAACAGCCAAATACTTCCCACACTGGCCATGTATGGCCAAACATTTAGAGGCAGAACCAGCTATATTGACAGTCCTCAGTCTATGAGAAAATGCCATAATTGAAGTCAGTCTTCTTTGCAGGAAAGATAGATTGCCTTGTTTTGTGAGCTGAAGTGAATTGCTTTCTACGGTTTTCTATGGTAGGGTTTTTTAATGTATTTCTGTTTCCTTTACTCTCTTTTTATGTTATATTGGAAGGTAGGGATTTCAGTTTACTTTGGCCCATGTTTTGATTATGAGTAATTTCATTCTAATTGGAAACTGTTAGCTGGAACAGCTGCAGGAGTCTGAACAATAACAACTCATCTCTGAGAGTCAGTGTCATTTACCATAATTCCAGGGCTTGTTTTCTTTACTAAATAAATGTGGGTTCTTCACATATCACAGCTATTGCTTCACCTCTGTGCTAACTCAGAAAGGCATTGTTCTGTGATTTATACTGAGGCACGCTTTCTCAGTTTCCTTCACAACTGTTTTTTCTAAAGACTTGTTAAAAATGAAGGCTTGGAGGCCAAGTAGCAGGTTGGCTTTTCCTTATCCCCACAGTGTCATCTTGCCTTTCGAATGGTTGTTAGCAATCCTTGAGCTGGAGAACAGCTCCCACTGCGGGAGGTCCCATGCCACTGAAATCTTTGCATCTTGTAGTGTGTTTTGCTGCTGCTAAATGTAAACAACATGCATGTTTTAGAAGTACTGGAAACATTTTCATGTCTCCTCCAGGGCTCACTTCGCAATTTTTTTTCAACCCATTAACTTTAGCAGAGCTGCACATTTATCTAAGATGCACTGTCCCAACTGCTAGAAAACCTTCCTAAAACCAACTGAAATTACAAGGCAACAAGGCTCGGGAAAGGACTAGAGACTATGTCCTGTGAGGGATGGCTTTTTTAGTCTCAGGAAGGCTCAGGGGGAATCTCATCACTTTTTACAACTGAAAGGAGGCTTTAGTGAGGTGGGGCTGGTCTGCCTGCCATGCCTGCAGTGTGAGAACCAGAGGAAATTACCTTAAGAGGACAGAGAAGAATCAGATTAGATATTGGAAAAAAATTTTAGATGACCAGACATTGGAATACATTGCCCAGAGAGGTCTTGGAGTCACCACCCCTAAGGGTGTTTAAGAGGAATCTGAATCTGGTGCTGAGTGATGGTTTAGTGGTTTAAGGCTTACAGTGGTGGTGCTGGGTGGGCTTTTGGACTTGATTATCTTAAAGGTTGCTTCCAAAGTTGAAGGTTCTATGATTCTGTGTTCTCCCTATTTAATATACTTCTCCATACTTAGAGAATTACTATAAGGGGCCAAGTTAGCTTATTTGAATACTTGTTATTTTATTTCTCTTCAGTATGCATATGCAACTCCTATTAATTGTAATGGATACCATATTAGTTGTAATGGATAGAATATTTGGTAATTGCTATTTCTTAGCAACACCCATCATTAGTATTTTCTTAGATTTACACAGGACACGTAGTCCTGGATTCTTATGGATGATCATTTTAGTTTAGGCTGACATAGTCTCTAAACAGACTTTAATAAAAGATAATATAATGGGTGAGGGGACAAAGTGATGGCAATTACCATTGAATGACATGTGGTATGGCACATCACCAAATATCTGCTACTTGTCTCCAAAATAAGCCCAACTTGATAATATTTAAATTTGATTACACCTTTTGCATTTCCATTAAAATAAATACCTAGAAAAGTCATTTTAAAGAATTGCACACTGCATATTACTACAATGTAAACCCAAACACATGACCGTGCTGACAGAGTAGTAATTTAAACCATTATTTTTTTGCATTATTTTGCATGGCAAACCATTTGCTATGATTTCCATGAAGTTCTGTCACAGAAATCTGTCCATTGTACTAGATCTTAAGTACTGCTTTTATTCAAAGAACTCAAGCCATACATGATATACCAGCTATGAAAAGCTGAGGTACTTAATCTTCTGAGAAGCACTTGAAGAAATAGGAGTGGTCTAGCCTGGTGAAAAGAAAGCTAAGGTGGTTATTCTCTACATTATTCTCTACAACTACCTGAGAGGAGGTGGTACTGAGGTGGGTCTTGGTATCCCAACTAACAAGCCATAGGACAAGTGGAAATGGTCTCAAGTTGCACCAGAGGAAGTTCTGATTGGATATTAGGAAGTGTATCTTCACCTAAAGGGTTGTCAAGCCCTGGAACTGGCTGTCCAAGGAAGGGGTCAAGTCACTATACATGGAAATATTTAAAAGACATGTAGTTATGGTGCTTAGGGGCACGACTTAGTGTACCTTAGTACACAGCAATGGTTGGACTCAATGACCTGAAGGGTCTTTTCAAACCTTTATGCCTCTAGGATTCTATGAATCTTCCAAGATACACTTGTCTGAGTCACTTTTTTCACATATCCCAACAATAATTCTAGATAGCTTTCTCTTTCCTTTATTCCTTCCTTTACATACACACATTTTGCTGTCATGCTGCTGGTACATTTTCATATCCCACTCTGCCCTCATGGGTACACATGTCCCTTACATTTACTGATTACCTATGCTGGTTACATTTAGACCAGTCATGTTTTAGCACACATGAATGTGTAAGTTTAAGTGCTCCCAATGTGTTCAGAAAGAAAAAAATTTTCAACTTTCCTTTCTACACCATGAATCATTGCTATCTCCTCTTTAGTTTCCCTCTGTACACATATGGAGTGTTGTGTTTGTTTACCCCTAGTGCAGCCTTTTCCTGCACATAGATACATTCCAAAAATGTGCCATAGCCTGGTGAAAGAATAGAACAGAAATAACTCTCAACACAAAAAATTCTAGATTTGATTACTTTTATGAAAACACTACCCAAGTAATGTTGTATTTGTAATAAAACTGCAGAATGCTACCCAAATAATAATTTAAATAACATTTGATTCATTAGAGCTGGTTAAATAATTAAGATATATATTAATGAACAACATGTCTACAAAACTATTTCGATTATATTTGCAGACCACTGAGATAAACAGTGCCATTTGAATGTCCAGTTTGGAAGCTTGAACACCAAAAAAAAAAAAGAATTTTTCAATATATATCATCCTTCATTTATTCAGTTCTTTATTAATTTGGAAACTAATCCTAAAAAATGAGATTTTCTTCCTTAGAGAAAAACCTCATATTTCGTCTACCACTGGCTACCCACACACCTCCCAATATCCCAAATAAAAAAATTGCGCGAACTTTCCTAAGGCTTAGCATTTGCAAACTACGATTTTCCCAGTTCCAAGTGAAAGGTTCCCAGCTGCCTGTAGTACAGTAAATATTGCTGTGCTTGGCCTGATGCTGTGAGCCGTGAGCAGGCGCAGGCAGGGCACGGGGGCAGGAGTTGGCTCTGGCCGCTGAATTTCCTGGAATTATTTCGCCGCTCTCCCACCGCGGCCTGCAGTGACATCTAGTGGGGGCTGCGCTCCCCGCGCCCCGGCGCCCCAAGAAA
>VYXF01012374.1:1120456-1139560 GCA_013397295.1 Polioptila caerulea | reverse complement strand
AAAAAAAAAAAAAAAACCAAAAACAAAAAAGCAACGAAAAAGATTGCAATGTGAATTAATTCATATTTAAGTGATTTTTATTTTTAACCAGCTGCCCGCGGTTAAAAATGCTTTGTTCATAAAGTCTGATTCTGGATTTGGGTCTCATACTTCGCTTCCTCCCAGGAGAAGATGCAAAATATACAGGCTTTTAAAACTCACAGGATTAACACAATTCCACCTCACACTAGGCAGATTATTCATGTGAGGAAGAGTCTTTATTTTGCTCCATTTTCCTTCCACCCTCTTTCCACTCTTTACAGAATAAGGCAATTCCCTGGAGAAAATCTCCTTAAAACGCACAAACTACTGTAATGCAGAACAGGCTGTTAGGAACATGAACAAATAAGCCTTCCCTTTAGCTTAACAAAATTAAGTCTGTTAGTGTCAGGCATCATCCTGTCTATAAAAACCATTGTAGCTGGTTACCTACATAGCAATTTTCTAAAAATACATATCTTGGCCTCTTCTCAAATGTAATCCTGAATGTTGTACTTGGCTCTCTGGAGATTTGTTTGTTATTCAGTATACTTGTAAAACAGTGTCTGTTAAATATGAAGAAATTGCCATTTTGTTTCTGTAATATTGCATTGCAAAATGAAAAGGTTTTCATTTTTATGAAGTGTTCAGCAGCAGATATTTTTCTGTGACAGACATTCTCCTGACACTGCAGCAGAACTGATTGAGCACAGATTTACAACATACTAGAAAAATAGTCTAAGATTACATTAATCTTCTTCAATGTCCACCATGGAAAACCATGGGAATTTTCTTAAAACTCAAATTACCTTCACCACCAAAGATCTTGAAGTGTTATTCCACTTCACAGAATAGCAATGGATTGTGGAGAATTAAGAATTCTCCAAATTAAGGCTCAGTAATCTCCCATGAAGTTGACGATCTAATGTCATCGAGAGTTTATACCCGTTTAAGCACAGAAAATTTTTAAATAACAAATGAAAAAAAAAAAATGGAAAACATCAACAAGATGGAGAGAAGCAAGATAATCACTCCTGAAAAATTTTGTTTCAGCTTTCTTGTGGTGAGGCTTTCAACACAGGCTGAGACAGAAAATTTGCCCTCATGTGCTGGGATATATGCTGTGGTATCTTTGATGTGCCTTTTATTTGGCTCCGAATTTGTATGAGAAAAGGAACTTGGCACTACATTTTTGATTATAATAGATTTCAAAGTATTGGAATTATGTTATAATGTATCTTGTGGAATTAAAAGGTTTTTTGATATTTAGAAAAAGAAAGTTAAAGTAAGAAAGCCAGGACTCTTATTTGGAAAAGAATAGAAAATAAGATTAATTTAAGAGTCAAGTATTTATATTAAATACATATAATTAAGACAAAAACCATTAGAAAATACCTGCCATTATTTTGAACAGATTCCCTGCCTCTTTCTTGCTATTAGGGATGATATGGAAAGATTATCTAAGAATAATGAAATGTAATTTTGTTTGGATTCACATAGCTTATATCTTTAAAGCAATGTTTTTCTATTACATAGCATAAACTTATGTGGAATCAGAGAAATCTATGAAATAGAAATATACTCAGCACATTTCTTTGGCATAAGATACAAACAGGATTTTTCCTGAAGAACATTTTTTTGTCAACTTCAGTTTAAAAATTCTCTTGTGATGGCATTTCCATCATTTCCTCAGGAAACCACTCCACTGAAGAGTGTATCATTTTGACAGGAAACTTTTCTTATGATTAACCTACGTATTTTCTTTTTTCATTTGGCTGATTAGCCTTAGTCACCTTTCCATGGATTTTGTCACCCAGCTAGCAGCATTGTGGCCTTATGCTTTAGGGCTGCTTGAATTAATATATTTCTCTAGACTATATACCATGAAAGTGTCAGGTCATGAGAAAGATTAGCCAAGAAAATAATTTGTATCTTCAACTTCCAGAAGTTACAACTTTTGAGAGGTATAATCTTCTTAATTTTCCTGTGTCTCACTAGTAAGGTGCCATACACTTATTTGGAGAAAGAGCATCTGTCCCATCTGCTTAGTAGAAAAGTGTCTGAGACGTCTGGGATGAAACTGGGGTGGAGTTCTGAGTGCCATCTATTCAGTTTTCCTGCTGTATGGTGCAACAACATCACTCCAGGTTTTCCCACTCTGAATGTAATGCTTGGAAGGAGCTGCATGAGGGCACAGAGGCCCTCAAGGCACAAAGGAGTTGTGGCGCTGCTTCTGTTTGTGTCATGGCATCACTCATGGAGGCTTAAAACCTAAGGCAGGGTGCTTGATGTGCCAAGTATTAAAGTTGTCAGATTGAAGAGAGGAAAGGAGAGGGGGAACCTCTATTCTCCTGTGCAGGAATTCACTGGTGGCCCAGAGAACACTCTGAGGAGACAGAGCATACCTGTGTTGTGACCAGCTGATAAGGCTGTGCTCATACTCAGGGCTCTGATACCAGCCTGCCCAAACCATCAGTCTGTTCTTCAAACCCTGACTCTGGAGACATATGAATGCACATATGTGAACTTGGTCTGTAAATGCAAATGTGTAAATGTATTTGAGGCATCCTGGGAAAAATTCAGCACAACCATAGTGGGACTTAACTGTGCACGTGCTGTGGATTTGATCTATTCATGATCTATGCGACTCACTGTGAAAACAGTAAATCCTTTGTGCATATATGAACTCACCCTTCACTATAGACCTGGATATACAGTAGATCTCCATCTAAATGGGAACAACTAAAGGCGAAAAGGAGAAGTCTATTGTCAAAGTGGTACAACTGGCAGATTTTTTCCCCTTGTTTTTTATTTGCTCTTCATGGACCTGATTGGTTTTGTGTGCTTCTTCTCTTGTCAAAGATTTTTATGTGCACATTAGTTCCAGGAAATTGCTCTTAACCTGAGCTTTCTCACCTGGATGGACAATTGCATCTCCAGTTTTAAGCCGTATCTTACTGAATCATGAATCATAATTTTACTACTACGAGTCCCTTACTGAATTTGTACCTTCCATATTTAAAAGTGGTACAATTGACCCAAGTTTTTAAAATATATTTTAGATTAAATTGTTAAAAATATTATAAAAGGAGAGATATGCAAAGCTTTATTGCTTTGCATATCACTCCTTTTATAACCTTTTGGGAAGATGTAATGGAATATTTGAAGCAAGATTATCTAAAAAACACATTTTTTTCACAGTAAGGCTAAAGATTAGGTATACGAATTGATGATTAGCATTTATGACTTCTACAGATTAAACAAAAATATAAATGTCTTTTAAGATCTAAGCAATCATCTAGAAGTCTTAATAAAATGTGTCATCAGGCTCAAATTAGATTACATGTAATGGGAAGCTACAGTTATGATATTTTCCTTATACATTCAAAGAAGACACGAACAGAAGTGAAACAGCTGGAGAGGAAAATGAAATGTGTATTTTCTCTCGAGTGAAGGAATATGCAAGTGAAAGAAGATGGCAATACTAGTGCCTTCAGAGATAAAGATGATGCTTATTTCCTGGGAGAAAGGAATATATTTGCAACATCATAGAAAGAATTTCCTTATGAAGAAAAAAATTCATATAATTAGATATTTTTTAAAAATAGGAACTTGGAACATAACATCCAATTTTCAGCAGATTTAAGAACCTTAAGAAACCACAAACAATATTTTGAGTTTGGAACAACTTGAGACTATAGGTAGAGCTAAAGTAGAAAAAGAAAAATTGGCAAAGGTGCTTTTATCTCACATATATAGTTCAATATACTAATTTTGTCATTTCAGCAAAATAACTTTAATAAATATTTTAATTATCCCATTATAATGAGTGAAATTATCCAGATGCTAAAAATTAGGCATATACCAGTGAGTTGGGGATCTCAACTTGTAATCAAATGTATCCCCAAATATTTTAAAAATGTAGCATCCAAAGAAGGGCATCCATTCTGAAGCTTTTCCAGTTCATTTTCAATAGCATCTATGGCTACATGCAACTCAATATTCTTTTTTTATTTAGGAGACAGAAAATTCACCGGTACTATATTGAGAAGTGATATCGTTGATCTTAATGTGCATTTTGGAAGAATGATAAATTTGTAGCAAAAATAATTTCACTATTAAGACCATCACAAGAGTAATTTCATGTGTGTAAGTGTGTGTGTGTGTGTGTGTATGTGTGTCCTGTCCCATTTCTATCAGGGTTTTGCCAAGGTATTCCAACTCCTTGTCCTTTTCTGTGCAATTGCAGGGGGACAATCTTTCTTAGAACCTAAGGAAAGAGAAATTACATCCACAGATTTCACAGGTCTTACATTATGTCCTTTGTTAAACTATCTCTTATTTTTCTTTTGATAATAAAAAGACAGGAACATCCTCCTTAACTGAATTTATTTTAAAAATTAGGCAAACAAAACAAATTAATTAAAAGACATAAAATAAGTCAATCACAGAGCAGCATACAGTTAACAAATATATGATGACTATTCAGATAAATCTTACCAGAAGATTATCCTGTCCATATTAGGTGTTGCACATAAGGATTGAGGGAACATATACCAATTTTGCATTAAACACATTAAGGTCTCCTACTCCCTTAGAAATCAACCACAAATAAAATTAGAATACAGTTCTACATTCCCTTCACCATCTTTTAAATTAGGACAAACTCTACAGAGTGCCTTCAAAATACAATCGTACAATGCCGTGTCTACTACTCATGTACTATAGAGGAATTTGCCAAGAATGAAAAGCAAAGAATTTGGAGCCTAAAATTTTTTTTGCATTAAGAAAGCCTGAAAAGTTTATTTTTTAAATTAATCCTCCGGGAAAATGGGAGGGAGGGGGGGAGGAGGGACCAGTTGATGAATATAATGTCAGTTGGAGTTTTTAATATATAATATTATTTGTAGAACCATGGGGTTCAACCTAATCAAAACTTAGGTGAATTAACCTGCTCAACAAGATGAATGCAGCCATCCCCTGGAGGTGTGTAACACGGCATGCCATTCCTAAGAGGGGAGACATTCACCTGTTCACAGTCTGGAACATCTAAAGATCAGATTTATATACCTTCAACATATCTGACAAAAATGCTGGTTCTCCTTCATTAACTCTTACTTCTCTAAGTGCGTCTTCACTGCCTATGTGAGAATTTACTGAATCCATCATCCTATAAGTGGGACAGAGTCCCTGCTGTGCTGTCATGCCATACAAGAAAAGAATGTGCAAGATGAGAACCACGAAAGCTCTAGTTGACTGAAGGACCAACAAGGTTCTCTGGTTGCTGTCACACAGAAAATTAAATCTGACTTTTAGTATATCTTCCTTCTCAGCAATGTCCATGCTTGCTATTGCCTTGGGAACTTCTGGACACATTGCTCTACTTGGAAATGCTTATAGGAATGAAAAATGCCCTTTCTGCTCTGAGAGCACTTTCTGTTTTCTCTGCTTGCTTAAATCTAAATGCCAAAATAAAAGCCCTTTAAATTAATACAGGAAGTAGTACTATTGTTCAGACTCATCCTCATCACCTTCATCATTCTGATATAGTAAAGATGCCAAACTCATCTGTCATAAAATGCCCTAGAAGGTATCTTTGCCAGGTACAAGGTTACAGAAGAACCTTTAAAATCCCAATTAATATTATTCTATCTAATGCTGCTTCCAAGGTCATGGGTCTAAGATGATATCTTACTCTGTCAAAGATAGGATTCACCCAAGCTAGTCTCTGATTTTACTTCTTTTCTTATTCTGGAAGGTTAAAAATCCTCCTTCTTGTGATATACTCCTGATGGCCAGAAATACAGCTGAAAAATATATTTGGACTTGGTACTTGCTGGTCTCAGGCTTGCCTACAGACAAGTATCTGTCAAGGTCATTAATAACCTGTGACTACCAGCTTGCCAGACTCAGCCTCTTTCAGTATTGTGCTATGCCATTGAAATATTGAAATAAAAATGGAAAATGACAACCTGATCAGAAAAGCATTGACCTATAAACCTGTAACTTTACACATTGAAACTGAAGGAAGAGGACCAAATATAAATTCTACATATAAAGTTTATATATAAACTTCATAAGACACAACTGACCAGACCTTGGTCATGACCAAATAGAATTAATAACATACTACTGGTGTGCTTGCAACATTTACCAAATAGTAAATTACTGGGGGGACAACAATTAGCCTATATTGGTTTGGCCATTTTTAACCATTAAACCAATGGAGAAGACTCATGCATCTTGGGTTGGTAACTTCTGAACAAAGCAAGAACCTTCCTGTGGTCCTAACCTTTTATAACAGGAAGGGTGTGTTGGGGTCCTAAACACCTTATGGCTTTACAATGAAATGAAAGTCCTGTCTGGTAGAACATTGATTCCTACACAATTCACCAGGCACACAGACAGCCACATATCAACAAGTCTGCAGTGATAAGGTAAACCACAGGTTCATCCATTTCATTTGCATTTTGGCTCTGAGCTCCATGTGTGTCAGATCTAAAGTTTTCTCTTAATATACCCTGATAACAATTAAATATTTTTGTCTGTCTTCTAGTGATATACACCATATGAATTTTTTTAAAAGCCTCATAACCACTAAGCAACAGGAAGACTGATAACTATTTGCAGAGGGGACAGCTGGTCCCTGCATGCCCTGGGTTCTACCTGATTCTTACTCTTCTCCTCTTTTCTCACAAAATTGATAGCTCTCCCTTTAACAATGTACTGGAAATGCCAAACCAGAGCTAGGTTTAGGTATTTCAGATTTGCTCAGGACAACACATTGGCTCAAATAACAGCTTCCACATTCTGGTTCACATTTGCCAAAAGTACCAAACCAGCCTATTGATCTCTGCCTCCAGCCTATATATTCAGATTATGACAATATGGCTGTTCATTAGCCCCTGAATATGAATTAATCATCAAAACTAAACATCTCTTGTAGTTCTTTAATAGTAGAAAGACAAATCATTACTCTCTGTGCCTCTTATCCTATCTTATAGCCTCAGAGATAGTTTTATCTTTAGCATTAGGGAACTAAAATCAGTTACCACTGCTGAGAAGTCTTGAGTTGTCTCTGAGTCACTTCTGCCAGCCTCAGAATTCTGTTCAGCAGTTCCTCACTGAAAGTAAGCCTATTTTTTTAGAAGCATTGCAGACCCCAGAGTAGGCAGATGAAACTGCAGTGATGAGGTGATGCATTTAAAATAAATTTCCTTTGCTCCTCCAGTCTTTTTGCTTTTTTCCTAACTTGGTTTCAAAATGTTTCTTCCCAAATTTTCTTTTGATCTGAAAGGCAAAAGGAAATGTCTGGAACTTTGAATTGCTCATCAACATTGCCTACTGTACCTGGGCTTCAGAAAGTTTGCTGTTGGATTAGAGCAGCTCCTACCCACAGTAAACAAACCAGAGAGTATAAAGACCTCAGTCCTAGTCTCAAGAGGCTCGTAGAAAACCATGCTCACATCCTGGGTTGATGCCACTTCATGCAATGCTGGGTGACTGGCAGATTAGTTCTGCATTCAAGGAGAAAGCCACATGCCTACAGTTTCTGTAAGGAGTTAACAATGTCCTTCTTGTTGACATGATCGATCCTACCAAAAATGTGAATTGAATTCTGGCTCGTGGATTTTACTGTTGACATCTCTGAGACAAAAAAAAATAGCTGCTCGAAGGTTCTTTGAAGATGTAGAGCCAAAGTAATATATACAGGACATTTTAACCCTTATGTCTTTGCCTGGGTCCAGCCAAATCCTGCATTACAAAGGGACGTGAGAATTACCTACTGGTCATGAGTCTTTCAGGAGAAGGAGAAGAGCCAATTCTATGGGATTTCCATGAAATCCTGTCCCAAAAATAGCTAAGAGAATTAAAAAAAAAAAAAACCAAATCCACACATTTTCTTTATACTATACACAGGAAAGTCAAAACAAATAGAAGTGCACACTTCTTTTTTTACTTAAACCAGTCACCTATAAACTACAATTTTATTTTTAATCCTCTTCTGTTTAAACAGTAGACCTATTTTTGTGTAGAACTTCTGTTGGCAATTTTCCTCCAAGTGCTTTGAATGTGTTCATAATAAGACCGTTGGTTTAGTGATTGCTGCACTAATGTGATGTAAGGAATGAAAAGAATGATTCATTTCTTATTCTAAAGCTTTAAATACAAATTAACACAAAGAAAAAGCCCCACTAATCTTCTTGGGGGGGGATTTAGATGTTACAGTATTACACAGTCTACTTTAAAGCAATAAAAGAAATAACCTTAGAAAATTAAGCAAAATGAATTTTCAATTAATTCCAGAAACCTCGACAAATGCATTTTGAAAGGGTAAAATGCAACTTTGTTCAGTATAAATTGAAATTGCCTTTTGTGCTTAATATAGTTCACTTATAATTAGCTGAAGATTTTGTTCTGGTTTGAAACAAAGTTCCATCTTGAGATTACTGTGTACTGTGTACACAGAACTTTTATCAAGAAAGGCTGGTGCTGCAGGGTTTGCTTTGACAGCCTTTATCATAGCTTTATAGGAATGAAAAGTGAAAGAACACAGCTGGTTTTAACAATGGGGCATGTTCAACATTAGACCAAAACACATTAGATATTGCAAAAATATTGCACATTATATTTATAGCTCTGTGCAAGTTTTTGAAATTCATGCTGATGCTGCTCTAATCCAGCTTGTCAGAACAATCTGTCCCCTAATGATGGAATTCGATTTCACTTTGAGAAACTGCTTTTTAAACTGGTAGCAGGAGGGCTGAATCCAAAGTGCTCATAAAAAAATAATTAATTCAAGTATATGTGTGGTGCAATTTGAAGGTCTCTATCAGATGCTGAAACTACATTTGCAGTGGTCTATTTGTCACTATGCCTCACTGTTTCTGAAAATACCATTCCAAGAACTTCCTGGCATTCAGCCATGGGGTCCTTCAGATTATGCTTATAGTAAAAACATTTAGGATGAGAGTTCCCAAATATATTTAAACAGCAGCTCCAACATTTAAGAACATTGCTTCATCTCCCACTCTTTTCTTCATCTCCACTCATTACTTCATCAGCCTTAAATAATCTAAATTCCAAATATTCTGCTGAACACCCAGAAACACAAGAGATCGCTCACATCTTGAGGTCCCCAATCACTGTAGCACTTAAACCTTTGCAAATAGGTTAATCAGGTTGGTTTGGTTTGGTTTGGTTTGGTTTGGTTTGGTTTGGTTTGGTTTGGTTTGGTTTGGTTTGGTTTGGTTTGGTTTGGTTTGGTTTGTGACACAGGGCCTTTTTCACCTACTCAGAACATGTTACACCTAAGACAGCAATTTTCTATCTAGGCCACTGGCTGAAACCTTCACCAAATGTTCCCTGCCCAGACTGCACACCATGCTTGCTCCTGGCAAACAGAATGCCAGCTGATCAAGGCCAAAACCACAACAAACAGTTAAACAATATGGATGATCACATGAGAGTGCCAGACTCAAGTCCTGAATTGGGAGTTTAACTCCAGCCTGGAACCAAGCCCCAGGCAGCTGCTCGCTCACTCCCTTACCAGTGGAATTGAGGACAAAATTGGAAGAGTTAAACAGAAAACTCATGGGCTGAGACAAAGACAGTTTAGAAGAGGAAGCAAAAGCTGCACACACAAACAAAGCAGAACAAGGATTTAAGTCACTGCTTCCCATGGACAGGCAGGGGTTCAGCCATCGCCAGAACAGCATCCTACCACATGCAACCGTGACTTGGGAAGACAAACACCATCACTCCAAATGCCTCCCCCTTCCTCCTTCTTCCCACCACTTTATATACTGAGCATGATGTCACATGGTCTGGAATGTCCCTTTGGTCACTTGGGGTCACCTGTCCTGGCTGTGCCTCCTCCCAGCCTCCCATGTACCTCCAACTTCCCCACCAGCATGGCTGTACAAAAAGCAGAAAAGGTGTTGGCATCGTGTAAATTTAGCAATAATAAAAATGCCTTTATATTGTCAGCACTGTGTTCAACACAAAGCCAAAACCTAGCCCCACACTAGCCACTGTGAGGAAAATTAACTATACTCTAGCCCAAACCAGCACACTTACATTAGAGATTATACATAGGCCTGCTCCTATTTTCCTATTTTCACTCCTACAGAAGTGAAAGCATATTGATATCTAATGTGAAACAGGTTGCTCTTTATGGTGTTTGGAAGAGATTGCAATCCGCCACTAAAATATCGAATTCCTTCAAGATCAAATTTGTTTAGCTCATTGTGCGTAATAAAAAAAAATTCAGTAAAAATACTTTTTAGTGAAAATCCCAGATAATACTCTAGTGTTTCAGTATTTTTCCTTATATTTCTAATCAAGCTTTGAATCAATTTTTGTGAGCTTGACAATGAACAACAGCTGAAATTGAAATAAGATTATTATTTACAACATTCTATGAAATATTTTTTCTACCCAGTGGTGTACTGAATGTAATATCTATATCAGAATGCAATTTTATATCATTAACAATGAAATTATGAACATTTTCTATATGTAAGGAATATGTTATATTGCTGAGCCCTGGAAAGCTGTTTCGTTATTTTCTAGTTTAATTCCACCATGTTAGCCATCAAAATAACCTGGCAGGCTGTCTGAGGATCCACTGTGAAAGTTCATTCTCTATGCAAGCATGAGTAACAAAATTTGCTGATGTAATTGTCTTGAAAAAAGACTGTTAATAATGAAGTATTATATAAATATTTTAACCTATTTAACATTAGCACCAGTACATGTAGTCGAGGAGCACAAATGCTGGGTGTAAACTTACTTGATAGACTGTGAAGGTATTAATAATGGATATTTACAAACACTCTGTGTTTCAAATCAGAAATTGCCTCTATTAAGGTAGTTAGGGTATAGACCTGTGGTTATATGAAGTCATTAGACATAGCTTTTGTTTTTAATTGTGAATGAATTCACAATACGCTAATGGTGGCATATGAAAACTTGGAAAAAATTTAAATCTTACATTTTCCTTCCTAGATTGATTTTGTAAATAAAAGATAAGAGTATGGTTTTGGTGTTTGCTTAACTGTTAGGTGTCAACAGTAAAAATATTAAATATGAGAAGGCTTCAAAAGTGGATATCCAATGTAGCCAAGCTCCCTACTTCATCACCTACTACAATCAGTCACCTTTCTGCAACTTGTGGTTGATGTGTATGTTTCAAGAGCTGCTTGGTAAAAATAGGAATTCGCTTCTTTCATGAACTGTGTGGAGTCTGCTTACTTGCAATATTGGATTGAGATTTTACCCAAAATCTTCTCTCCTTACTTTGGAAATAACGGTACATGTCTGAAATGTTTGGTGTCTGGATAATGATATTCCATTTAAACAAAAAAAATTTGAAGTGTGAGTGTGGTAGAACAGAGCAGAAGGGTAACAGCAATTAAAAAGATTGACATGCAGAGAAATTGCAGCAACCTTTATTGTACATCAGACAGCATTCTTATAAGTTTCCTGTCACAGAAAATGAGAGGTTTACGTGTTCTTCCGGTTTACTAACAACTGTGTCTACAAATGTGGCTCATGATGTAAATATCAAGACAGGCCCACCCACAAAGGCTGGAAAACTCTGTTTCAGGTCAGTGTAGTTGTCAGGTACATGATAATGTTGTAATTTAATTATACAAGAGCATATGAAATTTAAAGTCCAAAACATCAAACAATTGTGAATATGCACAGACCTGAACTGTTACTGTACACATAATCTATCAAGATAGCATTAATCTTTATGTAAAGAGTTTCATTTCATATTAATACAGAAATATGTGAAATACCTATTTACTGCAAAGATAAACATAAAAGCATTAAGATAGCATGTATTTATTATATAATTTTTTTTCAAATCAAAACTACGAATAAAGAAATAAAATTAAGTAACTGACCTGTGAATAATACCTCTTTATATTAAAATATTAGATATTCCATCATCAATTTTTTTGAAAAAAAATCTATTGTTACATTTTGCTGGAGACTCTTGAAATATGAAATATTTATATGAGTAGAAATCCACATATTATTTGACAGTCATGGGTATACAGAATTTACTATTATGAGACAATGTCATTGATCAGCTGCTGAAAGAACAGAATTATCATTTAGATTACTGAATATTCAAGTGTATAAATGAAGTAAATATCGCATTACAAATGCATAACTGAATCCAATAAGCCCATGACACTCTTGCTAATGTTCAATCTGTTTTAGCTAAACTTGAGTGAATGAATGAATAAATAAATAAATAAATAAATGGACTTTGAAATGAGCCTTATGAGCCAAGACAGGAGGCCTCCAATTCATCAAGACATAACCAAGACATGTCCTGCTGGGGCTGGACTAGTAAGTATGGCCATCTGGAACAGTATTCTATCTCTGACAACAGCAATAGAAGATGATCTTTACTGAACTAAGTGAGCCTGAACATGTCCTGGAGTCCAGTCCCTTACAGTGCTGTATTTTGCATTGGTAGCAAGAAAGGCGTAGATAATAAAACAGTGTTTTAGCTACTGACGATGATCCCTGGCACAGAATCAGCGCTGCCTCTCTAAAATTCTGCCCCTCACCAGGGGAAGAAGGCTGAGAGAGGACACAACCAGGCCAACTGACCAAGTTAACAAAAGGGATATTCCAACCCACATGACACCAGCTCAGATACGAAAGCAAAGAAAAGAAGGAGGAAGCAAGGAGCATTTGTTATTTACAGGGTTAACATTACAGAGCAACCACTACACAGCCCAAAGCCCTGTTTCCTGGGAAGTGGACAAACAGCACTTGTCAATGGAAAGTAGAGAATTTTTTTTTTCTTTGTTTTTTCCTCTTTGTTGTTTTAGCTTTTGCTTTTGTAAACTGTTTTTCTCAACCTATGAGGTGTCTTCCAACTTAATCTCCCCTGTCCAGGTGAGAAAGCAGAATGGTAGAGTGGCTTGGTGAGCATCTGGTATACAGCCAAGGTCAACCCACAACCGAGCCATTTCATATTAACTCAGCAGATTTTAATCTCTGCCAGATGAAAGAAAAAAGTCACCTAATCAAAGTCAATGGTTGAATACCTTGTTACTGAGTAATAATTATTGAGTAACTTAGCAAATAAATTATTGGATTGTACCTGAAAACAAATAGGAAACCACTGCACTTATCACATCAGCAAAGGTGTATCTATGACATTACTAGACCAAAAACGTGTAATAATCCAGAACTGTGAGAGGGTGGTATACTGTTGCACTTTGCAGTTGAAAAAGGGAGTTTTAGGGGCCTAGAGACACTGAAGATTGTTTACAACCTTATACTAAATATAGTGCTGATACATAGATATTTAAGGAAAAAAAGCCCATAATTAATACCTCCTTCTTGAGCGATTGACTGACTGTGGAATTCAGTTCGATGAAAAATATTAGTATAGGTGACAAAATATGATTCAAGGTAGGTCAAAAAAGCAAGAAGCGCAATTTATTTATTTCACACCTCACAGTTCAAGTTTTTAGAATTGTTCTCCTTAGTAAAAAAAAAATCAGCATAATCAATAAATACCTTTCAGTTAGCCTCAGGAAAGTCTTGATAAATATGGAGATTGTTTAAATACGATTTTATTTTTCTTGAGATTCCTATCAGATATGACTGTATATGTATATCAGATATAACAGTATATGTCTGTGAATCAAAGACCCTCTTCTGCTGTTGGAAAAGAGCTGCTCTTCCATAATTTTGTGTCAACTTTTTTCATGACAGAAAAACATAAAAACAGAAGAATTAATACAGATGCCACAACAACTGGATGTAGAGCTACCTATCTTCCAGTTTTGGATGTGTTGATACCCTTGTAATGCTAAAGGTTTTGAAGGTGATAAGTTGTCAATTTTTTTTGCCAGCATTGCAGAAGTTGTTGATTTTTAAAATAATATAATATATATTTATATTATCTATGTATTTATATAATGATATATGTAATATTCTTATGGTGTGTGTCCTTCTATATTGATAAAACTAAATCAAGTTCACTGGTGAGGATAAGTCAAATGGTTCCTACTTATATAATCTTTCTGTAAAACATGAAGCAGAAAAACATGTTTGACAAATGAATCAGACATCCAAAGAAGCAATTTGAATGTGATTTGGTAAAATCTAGATTATTGCAATTTCACCGTCAGAATACCAGGACCAGTAAAAGCTACTAAAACTATAAGAACAGTTGGGGTACTTGGTCATAATTTTCCCTCTTTCTTTATCTTCTGCAAGGCATTAATCTTAACATATCTTTGTGTGATAAGAAGACAAGGAACAACAAGAAACAGAATAACATTAACATACACTTTAAATATATATGTGGACATGATGTAGGACAAGTTTGGGTTCAGAAATTAAAACTCATTATAACTTGAGATGAAATTGATTGGGTAATTGCATACAGTATTTCATCCCAAAAAGATTACTACATCATCATTAAAGTACCATGAGCAATTCTTGTTCAGAAAACCAATTAAGAATTTTTTTTTTTTACCTTTGTACTTACATATATGATATTCCCTCTAGAAAATATCATCTTGCATTTTCTATTACTGTTATTTCTTTTAACTTCTGCAGCATAACACAACCTCCTGAAGTATATGTTAAGTCAATTAATTACTAATTACAGAATGAGTCAGATGGCATTTAAGATATATCAATTCTTGTCTGTTTAATTATGTGAAGCATATTGGTAAAACACACATAATAAAAACACTTTGTAAAAAGGATTGTATAAATGTATTTCCTCATTTCTTCCTCTTTTGCCTTTTTTCACTTGCAATCCAGTTTGCTGATAAAAATAACAGATTCCTAGTTTGTAAATTGTACTGCCTTTGTTTGCCAACCAGAAGACATTGTTGCCAGTTCTAATGTGTCTTGCAGTACTTGCAAAGGCATGAGATTGATGACCTTGAAATCTGACCTTTTCCACCACCAAAGGATGGGGGTGGTGAGAAGAGGTGGAATTTGAAATTCTCCACATTCCTTTACAGGAGTTAAATCACAATACATTGGCAAACAGTGCTTTAAATGACCAGCACAAAGTCTTTTAATAAGGCCATTGAACTTTGCCTAAAGACATGAAAAACACAGAAACTGAGCAACATGTTACATAACAGAGACTTGGTTATGTAGTACTGCCCATTTGCACCTGGGACCTATTGAAAGTTAAGGACCTATTGAAAAGATAATGGAAGGAAACTGTACAAGTTATTTCAGTCCTTTGATTTTCCATTAAATATTTTCACTCTGTAATTTCCAATATTTCATAGTTCATAAATGGTAAATTAATGAAAACACACAATTGGAAATTATTTTTCTCTTAAACATCTGCAAGACTGCCTTGCAAACAATACCATGTCCATTATTAGCTGTCCTTTGTACCACTGAAGTTTGTTGTATTAAAGGACTAATCACCGTTTATTCTCCTGTTTTGTTTCTCCACTGTGGATTTTCAGACTATCACAGATTTACTGCAACACTGATTTCAGCTGCAAAATGAACTAAGGTTGCCTTGCTACATCTCCCCCAGCCCAATGTAACAGGATCAGTCACTGTACAGAAAGGCTGGGCTGTACTATTGTTTTATAGGCCAGTTTGTATAGGCCATTTTTATTATTCTATAGACTAGTTTGTATAGGCCATTCTCATCAGTTAAAAATAAGCCATTAGCCTAATGAGACATACTTAATCTTCAAAGTTCTCAAACTTTTGAAAGTCAGATGAAAAAATTTCTCATTCAAAATTTTATTGACTGTAGAAAATTTTGTGCATAATGTCATGAAGGTTATACAATATCTCTAATTCTGTTAGTAGGGGGGGTGATGTCTATTATAAAATATCAAAACAGTAGGCAGAGATAGTGAATGCCATGCCTATGAATATTTTTGATTAAGGAGATTTGGATAAATTGTCCTTATTTCTCATCTCAGTTTTTCATGGTGGGTTGTTTTGGGGTTTCTTAAATGCCCAGGTTGTCTTCTTCTGCACTATATGCAGTAAAGGTAGGGTCTGGTGGGGGAGACTTTGGGGGAGGAAGTAATTTTCTCTATAATCCTTGTTATTATATCAAAAGTGATAGTTGAGGACTAAGAGCTGAAACAATATTTTATGAAAGTATCATGTTGAAGTTTTTGCAGGTTTCAAAATATTTAAATATGTAAATTTCAATGAAGAGACTTCAGATTTTTTGATAGCCTAATGATTTTAAGCATCTCATTTCTAGTCAAACACTGACAAAAGATGTTCAGATTGCAGTGTGAGATGGTTTCTATGGTTACAGTTGTTTCCTAGCATTTTAGTGACATCTTTTGTGAGCATTGGCTGCTTCACTTATTTGTCACTAATGTATGTGTAGAACTATAGTTAATAGCCTTGGGCGGACAATTTTTTTTTCTCTGAATGGTGGTATTGTTTTTTAGCAGCATTTTTCAATAAGGTGACAATGCACTAGAATACTAATGGTATGTATGGTATTTTAAGATGTCAAGTTTTCAATAAAATGGTAATGAAAATTTTGCATTTCATTTAATAGCTAAATATTCATGAATTTTTCACAGCATGATCAAGTGAGCAAAAAAATAAAGGAACTGTATAATGTGTAATACTAAACATCATAAATTTAACTTCTTTTTATAGAATCTACCCAAGACATTTTAATAGGTAGCTCTTTATAGATTTAAACCAGCTGTAGTAAAAGTGTATGAAACTGGAACTTTAAATTAATTTAATTCTTTTATATATATCTTGTTCGTGTTGTAATATGAATGAAACATACATTATGAATAATATTCTACATATGCAGAAAAACTGTTATGACTAAAGACTGAGCATTTATGCGTGATAAATGAGGGTACACAAATATATATTCAGATGGAAAGACCACTCTAAGTTTGTGACTATTTTGTTGAAAGTATTTTTATTTATTTCAGTTTATTTAATCACAATGTTATAGAATGTTCAACTAAGAAGACATGGGGTGTAGCATTATAATTTGTAGAGTATATAGCTATCAATTCCTCAGCATATTACAAGTTCAGTTCTGTTTCTATGTTAGAGAGGAGTTTAGTGTTGTCTTTAACAGAAGCAGAATTAGGTTATCAGGTGGGTTAATTCCTATAAATTGCCAGTGCCAGTAACCAAATGTGTAGGGATTTATGACATGATCCCCCTATTTAGTCTGTACTTACAAAGCTCTCTTTTGCTGAAATGGAGTCACTCTATGCTGGGCATTTTTTTGTCAGCCAAGTAGTATTTTAAATGTAGATTTTTAAAATGCAAGTATGAAATGCATTATTCAGCAGCAACATTGGGCTGAGTGTTGCTTCTTCTCTGCATATGAGGGAGCTTCATATGGATTCAATTCCAAATCATGAGAACCTGTACCATACAGTATCATCAATTCTATCACTAGCACAATTTTTTCTCATCTCTAATTTTTTTTTTTTTTACAGGCTGGTATGTTGTTTCAAGTTATTCTTTAAATTATTCTACAGATCTTCCCCTAAAAAAATAGTATAAGAATATTTATATGCAGCATCATATCTCCCAAAAGGCTTGCTTAGAATCATGCTTAGACATGAATCTTGCTTAGACACAATCTAGAGCAATGGAATATACAGTTAGTTTGCTCCATTAACAACCTGTTGGCTGGGCTGACTTCAAGTCCTACAGCAAATTACATGATGCAAATTGCTGGGACAACATAGGCAAAACCAAAGCAAGGGACAGAGAGCTCTACTATATATGCATGGATGTGATAATATGCATTCTCTGCATAGAGAAGTACTAATGCTGTGAAGAAGGAAACTGTTCCTGTTTAGAGCACCAATTCTCATTTCATGACAGTCAAGACAGCTAAAGGGTCACAAAAAGCCAAAAGTCTCTAAAGCCTCCAGTTACCTGGTGATTACATCTGACGAAACTGTTTGCTCAAAGCTGACTCTCATGACATACAGCTGAACTGCATTCCTTATAAAGATATAGCCTGTGATCACAATGAGAAAATTTTCTTTTGGTTTTAATATGCCTGAAAAAAGATAAAAGAAATCAAACCTGTAATCTAATTTAGATCCTAGTTTCCTTCCTGACCTTTGGAAAATTGTTAAATTTTTCACCTTCTAGGGTTTTGCATATTTATTTAGCCTCTTTTTCCGGTCTCATTTTAGGAAACTGTTATTTATTAAGATGGCTAATTGACTGAGGCTTTGATTTGAGTGGTAGAATTATCCAAAGGTCTCTTGCTAATTTGCTTCTAATAGCAACTGTTTGAGGTTTAGCAGTAACACAATTAGATCACATGCCCATCAAATACATTTACTTGAGTGACTCAGATATTCTTAACAGCGAAATCAAATTCAGTACTTACAGATAGGATTGGCTATATATAAGTCTTCTTCCTTATTATTTATGCATCAGTATGCCAGCTTAACCCAGAGCAATGGCTTATGCCAATTTAAAAGGAGGACTAATATATTAAGGGGGGTTTTATGTAATCACCATCTGATAACTATACCTTCTAATTTCTAAGAAAAAGGGAGTAAGCAAGGTTCTCAATGATGATACCTGCAGGAGAAGAAAGCTCACTTCCTATATGCTGTAGAAAGCCAGATCTTCATGAATTGCATTCTAATACTCTGTGTAGACCTGTCATTTTGATTTCCTGGTTTGCATGCCAAAGGAATTGACTAAACACAATAGAATAAAAACCCAAACCAATGTCACAGAATTATTAGCTGAGTAATTTTGGATTTGACGTGCATTTCTCATTAACTCCTTCATTTAAAGATCTTCTTGTTCACAAGTTTTATCTCAGACTAGAAGTAAAATGCACAATTATTTCTGGAACAGTTCCGTTCTCTCTTAACTACGCAACAATTTGGGTAATCAAAGAGAGGCATGGGAAGAAACTTAAAATCTAGAAGTAAATTCCATATAACTGGGAAGCAAGTGCATGGTATTTGGATATAAGATACACTTTCATCAGTAGAAGCTTAGGTATAATCTGTCAACCAAGTCAGTAGAACTCCTTTAAACAAAAAAAAAAAAAAAAAAAAA
>VYXF01012374.1:1045248-1120443 GCA_013397295.1 Polioptila caerulea | reverse complement strand
AAAAACAAAAAAAACAACAAACAAAAAAAAATTGGCTTTTAGGCGTGCTTTACAAAGTGTCAAAAACCTAAAAGGAAAAATCTACCTTCCTGCAGAGGCAGCAGTGTTTTGGATTTTTACATTAACATAGCAAAGACTGTAATGAAATGTAAGTTTCTATCTGCAGTTCAAGGCATCTTTTAGAAAACAAGAGATAATGGCCCATTATTGTATTGAGCATACTGCATTGTATCACTGAGCAGAAAGGTAATATCAAGTTTTTGACTGAGTAATTCTTCAGAAAAATACATATTGTCAAAATGTCCCTGGAAGGATTTCTCCTGTAGAAGGATATGCATATTGATGAAGTGTATGCTGACAATATATTATTTGTGGACCTGAGAATAAATTTAAACCAATGTATAACCTTTTCTTTTCTACAATGCTGAAAGCTATCTCAGTCCTTTGTATCCAGACTGCACTGAGTGTCATACTTAGGATATCTGTTGCTGCAGTAGTTCATAGGATGTCGTGGTTGTCCTCTCAATTTACCAAATGTTGAGTACAAGCAAAGGTGCAATGATAAGTCTTGAAGTGATTTTTTTTTTTTTTTTTTTTTTTTTTTTTTTTTAATGCCTGCCCCTAAGCTGACACACATCATTCATACATAGCCTACCACATGCCAATACATGACTTCTTTTCAGGTGTTTTTCTTCTCTGTGTTCTTCCCAGGAATATGGTGAAATACATGTAATAAAGCTGAAGACAAGCTTCTGGTAAAATTAAAGAACATTGACCTCTCCATGCTGTTTTTTTGGAGAGAGAGAAATCTTTCTTCAGAATTTATGCTAAGCTTCTCATCAGACAAAGGAATATTTTGTCTCTGGGAGGTACAACCTGCTGCTCCAGTTCATTATACTTATTAGAAGGAGCAGGTGCTGTGTGGCGGTTCTTAAAAATCAAACGGCTGAAACTGCACTTTTTAAACAGCTTGTTGTTTTTTTCCTATGTTGTTTGTTTGAAACAGTTTGTTGTTTGTTTCCTATGGTTTCAGAGGTGTATTGGAGGTCCCACCACAACACCTGTGGGACGTGTGGCCACATGCAGTCACAGGTGGCAGGGCCCTGTGGCAGAGACAGAGTGGCAGTAGAGGCCAGGCCATGTGTGCTGGCAAGGCAGGAGCAAAGCAACGCAGGATGGGAACCCACAGGTCAGGATGAGAGCTGGCCAGGGTAACCAGCTCAGGCATCACCCAGCCACGGAGAGTGAGAGCACAGACCTGGATCTGGACAGAGCCCCTGGGCCCACGGGAGGAGGTTTGGGTGGAGGAGGCAGAGGAGTCTCCTCAGGGTCATCAAGACTTCTCACAGGGCACTCAGGGTGCTGCAGAGAATGTTCCTTTTCCTACCTGTGCTGGGGGAGCTTCCAGAAGGGTACCACATCACATGCTGGTCCCTAGGTATGGGGAACATGCAGACTGCTCTCTTTAGACTGAAAACAATTCTTAAAATACACATGATCTAAGAAAAAAAAAATAGGATACCTGATGCATACTGTGTAAGACTGAACATTTGAGTGATCTGTATATGAGAAACCCCACATCTTCCATGACACACAGTGTTCTGCAACCTCCGCAATTGTATTACAGCAGTATCAGTCACAGCAGTATTAGGCATGAACTCTGTGATGTACAAATGTGAAGGAAAAAAGTGTAGTTAAGATATCTTCTGAAATATTTTCCACTCTTATTTAAGTAACTGCACTTTTATTGTAGAGTCTTTTTTTAAATCTGTATTTCATGATGCATACCTGGTTTGATTTTTTGAGAACAGAAGCTTGGTTTATCCAGTGTGCCTTCCTATTCAGAAATACTATACTGTGTTTTATAAATGTTTATGATGGTAACTATTGTACTACTGAAGCTGCTGGTAGAAAATCTATGAAATTTTATAAGATGTAAGTGAGCATACCAAAACTGATTGGAGATTAGTCAAAAAAATCTTGAAATATACTGTGGAAAATCATGAAATCTTTCTAGAAAATTTCCTTCCTTGAGCATGCTCCAAGTACTGTTTCTGCCAAGGATTATTTTTACAAGACAGCTATCTACTAATGGGGAGGCCTTCCATGATGCTGCGCCTGCTACTGACAGCTAAGGGTGTGTTTTTTCCTATTCACTATTCATAGTACATTTTGAATTGTTTTTGTGCCCATGAAACTGAAGACTAACAGTCTCTGGAGCCAAGCACAGTCTCTTTGTTGGGTAGAAATAACGCCTACAGGAGAGGATGGATGTGCTCCGCGTCCCAGCAAGTGGCTTGAGATGAAGTGATATTGGCAGGATTCAAACTGAAATTATTACAAAACATGAATGCCACATGTGCAACTGCTGCCTGGCTGTTTCTGTGCTTCTATCCTTTTGTTAAAAAATGTTATCTTAAAAAAATACTATTGACCTTGATCTTGTGCCATTGCTATCTGAAAATTGCAGGGTCTTACAGATCCCAGGATCAAAGGGGAGAATGATTGTTCTGCCAAACATGAAGCTTTTGTAATGACAGTGTTGTGTATTGCTTCTACAGAACAAGCCTTCTGTTTAGCTTGTCTTTTAAACTAGCCTTACCTAGAAGCTTGGTGACATGCTGTCTTCTTCCCAAAACAATCTGAGAAACTATTAACAGCAGTTGCTATCCAAGTCTGTCAGTTATTAATAGCAGGTTGGCATATATTCAGTTTTACTCATTTGGGTTGTGCTACTACAAAGTTATATGGGATTTTCTTTAGGTTAGATAATCAGACTGGATATTGTGATATTAAAATAAGAGAAGTGCTGTCTCGAGACAGTTGTAGGCAGGCTTCCCCAGTTCTGCCAAAACTTCTCAATACTAGTTTCACTAGGATAGTTGTGCTATCCCTTTTAGTCAGTCCCAGGTTTGTCAACAAGAACTCATGCCAGCTGAGTAGTGGGTTTGTGATAAGAATTTTGAAATTAGTATGAGATCATTTTCACCTTAGAAAGAATTTGAATCGAAGTATGCTGTTGGTACCTACATCATGTCTTTTCCTTTTTCCTTGTTCCTCCTTTTTGGAAGAATGCCAGAATATTCTACCATGACCTTCATTCTTCCCAGTATTATGTGCTACTCTACTTTTATTAGCACAAGAATAAGATCATTACAAGCATGTTAATCATGAAATCATGAAAATTAAATTAAAGGCTTGACTTCACCAGAAATTTTTTAGTAGCAGTAAAGATGAGAAACAATGAAAATATCTTAGTGTTTAAGCTATGGTCTGAAATTAAAAGCAAGGACATTTCTGAAGCCCCAGTTGCATTCCTTGATCTAATGCATTGGATTAATTCCTGAACTGACACGATTATTGAGGCCCAATTGCATCTTTTAATTCCAATACTCCTTAGGAGAAAGAACAGCTACCATTATTTCTTTGGTAATCTTACCCATCTTACCCTATGCACCCTTTTAAAACCTCAGTTATGATGATTTACTTGATCCTTTAATAAACTCATTGTTCTAGGACAAGCCTGACAATTGTTCTAAGAAATGTGTTTTCGTGGCAGTACTCCAGAAAGCCAAGCATTTGGTACTTTGCCTCTCAGCCCAAACCATTTAACATCCTACTCCTGTTAATTAAGTGATACCTTTCCACAAATGTTTGTTTGTCTTCACAGAGCATTGAAAGTCTACTGTTATTGAACTGGATTTTTACTTTACTCCACTACTTTTGTTCCTAATATTGCTTAGGCTTTTCTCTCTAAAGATGACTTCCCTCCTAGTACACACTTTTTTGACTTGTGCCTTTCTCTCTCTCATTTCAGTAGCCAGCTTCCCTTTTATACTTTCTTTCCGTTTCTTGTTTTATGTAAAATACAGCCAGCCTCAGTCTGTCCCTTCTTACATCAGCTTAGCCAATGCAACAGTGTATTGCCTTGATTCATAATCACCAAAATTCAAGATGAGTTGTAGTCTGACAATTTATTAATGTTACAGAGTCTTTAAATGAATGCAAAAAAGTTTGGGCTTTAGCCTGCCATTTGCAAGGGAACATATAGAGGGGATTACTGATATCACCATCAAAAATCTAAGGTAGCATTTTTTAAGTTTATTCTTGGGTAGTGTGTGAACACATTTTCTTTATTTTAATAACAACCTTTTTTTTCCTTCCTTTCCTCTAATAGATTAATTTGGAATTGCTTTTTTGCAATTTTTCATTTCAAAAATTAAAATCAGAAATATAATGGAGTCGCTTACTCCTTTGGACGTTAATATTAACCACGCATTCAGTCTTTGATATATATCCACATGATTCTAAGTTTTGACTATGGTTATGAGCTTACAGCTTCATATGACTCATGACTATGACCTGCATTATAATAGGATATTTTGCATTCTAATATTTCAGTATATATAAGAGTAGTTCCTATTTTTTTATAGCTTTTGCTTAATTTTGTTCGTGACTCTGCTTCATTCCCTTTAATTTTATCTCTACTGATGATACAGAAAATGACTCAGGGTCCACCACCATCATTTTTTAAATTGAAACCAAAGATAATTTACATGATTGACAACACTTGTACAATGTGATTTTAAATGTTTTCTGTAATGGGCTTGTAAAGAGATCAGTAGAACAGTGCAAGCAAAGTGCAAAGGCAAATATTTAAATGTATTTTATTAGAGATTCCATTTTAAATTGTATATACAACACATATCATTACTGGAACACAGGTATGATCTAAAAGAGCAGTTTGGAACAGTCTTATGAGGCTGAAGAGGAAAATCGGGGTATCTACTTAGGAATGAATTAACAGTGGTTCATTTTCAGTAAGAAGGCGAGGAGTCTTCCACAGTTACATTTGCATCAAATTTCAAGTAAACAAGAAAAAACAACTTTATTTCTGTGGAAGTTTTCAAAGTGTTTGTATTGAATAATTTTCAGATTTTTAACAGGTGATGAGGAGAAGTGCTTATTATGGTAGCACATATGGTAAACCAGTTTTACCCAGGGGGATAAACTCCCACAGTTCATTTTACAGTGGGAACAGGGAAGGGGCACAAGGCCTATTTGATGTTGATATGAGGTTGATTTTCACAGAGTAAGTCATCTGCAGCCTAGAGGATATAGAATTAAAAACAAACAAACAAACAAACAAACAAAACACATAATTTGGACTATTAAATTCTGTGCATTTCAAAGTGTTTATAATCTAATTTCCAATCCCCTTTACAGAAATTTACCAAAGGACAGCTATTTCTGATATAACAGCACTTGAAATCTGCAGCAATTATAGCCCATTTTTAATCATCATTTCTATTTTGAGTTTTCAGTAACTGTTGAAGGTATATTTCCTGTATCAAGGGAGATTACAAAAGAGTAACTTGTAAGAAATTTTTTTTTAGCTCCACAGAGAGATGTCCATTGTCACAGCAGTCTTTCTTTTTCTCTCTACTCACTGAGCTGAGGAGGTGAACATTTGTAAGATCACTACATGCTACTTTTCATGCAAATGGCTAATAGCTGCCACATCAGAATTATGGGATCTAAAGTTGGCAGAGAAGTTGTGACATGTCCATGCTTGCATATATTAAAACATTCAACAGGAAATTTACCTTAGAATTTTGGCTCTGACTTTGAAGTTGACCATGCTTTGCATAGAAGACTGGAATACAAGACCTCCAGATACAACTCCCAACCTGAGATTCTGAGTCTGCATGATTTCTATGGAAGAAGACATCTTCTGACAAAATAATCTCAAAAAATTCTCAAAGTTCTCATTCAAATTTTCTAGCTCTAATTCTGTGCCCAAACTTTGGGTGACAGTACCTGTGTAATGCATAATACTCAGAAATAAATATAAACTTCTTGATTTGTGATTAATATGTCATGTCAGCATTACAGTACACTTAATTTTCAGAAACATTTTTCCCACCTTATAACCAAGTTCAGGATTTTATAATCTTGTAGCCCAGTAAGGGGAAGATAAAAGTTCTTGCTGATTTCCAAATCTTGTTTAGTTGGTTGTAAAGTGGCTTTATGATGAGATTCCTTTCAGATATAAGCTGTGCCAAGAAGATTTTCCACAGTGTATCTTGAATACCTACATATTCACAGAAAATATGCCCAATAGGAAAGCAAATAGAGATAAACCAAAATCATGTTTAAATGTGGGTAAATATTATCAAGCATGTATGATCTGCTTATTCCCTTTGTGTTAGTGAAGATGTGCCTTAAT
The DNA here is from genome assembly GCA_013397295.1 of Polioptila caerulea. NCBI lineage: Eukaryota > Metazoa > Chordata > Aves > Passeriformes > Certhiidae > Polioptila > Polioptila caerulea. The sequence continues at coordinate 1,114,214 of VYXF01012374.1, read as the reverse complement.
ATTCCTAGAAAGATGTTAATTCTAGCTCTGATAGTAGATGTAATATAGATGACTGGTTATCACAAAGATGACATTTTATCAGAGCATAGGAGTTAGAAATAGCTCTATTATGCTGGAACATTTGTTTCTTTTTAGATGACACTTCCCTATAAGACACTTACATTGCTAAATTCAAGATTAGGGTCACTGAGTGACAGCATGAATTTAAAAGAAAATTTTATAAAGTATACAAATTTTTTTTTGTATTTTCTTCAGGGAAGTGCTTAAGATTTTGTCCAAACAGCATTGAAATTCAAGACAAGCTGTTACTGACATCCTCTCAAACTGTGAGCATTGATTCTATTTTTCTTGAGCAATATGACTAATTTTTCAATAGCTCAGATTACAGAGCCAGAAACTGGAGTCTATTTGTGTACTGTACACAGTGTCCCTATATAGCGGAAATCTATGGATTACTCCATAGATTCTGTACAGCTCCCTCAAAATTTAGGTCAGAGTTTGAACTGGTGTCTGCAGAACCTTTCTTATGGAGATGGAAGGTCTGTGAAAGCTGATGCATAGATTACTGCACATTTTTCTTGGCAGAGAAAGATTCTCTTCTACTCCAGAAGAGCCGCTTTGAAATTTACCATATTTTGATTTTAACCTTCTTCTCTATCTGCATAGTACGAATTTTTTCAACAAAAATGCATGCTTTGAAAATATAGCTCACTTAATTGAGCAATCTTCAGTTTTTACTGTTGAAAGAATTTTTCAACTTAGTATGTCAGTGTTTTCTACTAATTAGTTTTCAGAAAGGACAAATTTTTATTTTTTTTTTTTCTTTTTAAACTGAGGTGCCACATTACAAAACATGACAGGTCTCAGAACCTGAAATTCCAGGAATGGGAACTGTGATAAGGACTCTTCCACAATGTATTTTAGTAAATCATCCAATTTCATTTATTTTTGCCTGTGCATTTCAGTGCAGCATCTTTCATAGAATCACTGAATCATAAAATATTCTGAGTTGGAAGGGACCCAAAAGGATCATCGAGTGCAACTCCTGGCCCTGCACAGGACACCCCAAGAGTCACACTCTGTGCCTGACAGCATTGTCCAAACACTTCTTTACGCTGTCAGGCTGGGGCTGTGACCACTGCCCCGGGGAGCTGTTCCAGGGCCCAGCCACCCTCTGGGTGAAAAATCTCATGCTGGTATCTAACCTAAACCCCCTCTGAAACAGCTTCATGGGATTCCCTTGGGCCATCACTAGTCTCCAAAGAGAAGAGATCAGTGCCTTTCAGGTGGAGTTGTAGTAGGAACAACTTTAGGAAGCAGCTAGACCATTTTCTTTTTCATCTGATTTTCTGAAATAGCTGAGTTTATGAAAGCTGCTGTAATTGTTATGTTTTTGTCCACTTAGTGGAAGTCGGTAAAAAGTCTGACATTCTCTGTAATACATTATTACTATTCATCATGCAGATCCAGTCAATTTGTTGCTACAGGACTGTTCCAGATTTTATTGATAATGTTTGTAAAAGATCAGAAAAGAGGACTTAATCATGTATTTAAAGAAACCCCTCAACAAATAATTTCATGGTCTGCGAAAGCAGCACAAAAGAAAAAACAAAAAGAATAAATATCAGCTATTTTGAAAGTTTGTCCATGAAAGTTGGCATCAAGTTTTGGGAGTGTCCAGTAATTCTGCTTAATACTGCAGTAAATTGTGCTTAGAAAATCTGTACAATGTATCATTCTTCACTTTAAAAAACAGTGGTTTATCACGTGCATAAACCCCACATACCAATTTATACTTGCAGTTTTGCCTAACCTCACAATCAGAAGGTGAAAATGTTTTTGTCAAGTGGTGACCAGTTTACTTCACAGGATTGTTTTCTTCAGTCATTTCCAGATAACACACAGAATAATATGCTGCTAAAGTTGATGGTTGATTGAAGTACTTTTACACATGCTTTTTATTTTTTGACTCATCCATATGATTTTTTCTGTTCTCTTCAATGATGGCACGTAATCAATGACGTGATTTTTAAGCAGTGTCATCTGATAAGTAGAAGATGGTTAATGTCACTCATTCCAGGCCAATCAGAAAGAAGAAACAAGGTAAACTCCATTGCCTCCACTTATTCTCTGCTAAATGGAAAGAGTATATATATATATATACATGTGCATGTGTATGTGTAGTATACTATAACCTTATTCAAAGGTTAAGGTAATCTGTAATTAGAATCACAAAGTGATTAAAATAAATATATTTCATAATGCATACAACTAGAAATAAAATAGTTAACAGACTGTAACACTAGTTGTATTCTGAAGACTTTATGATTCTTCACTGGCTTCCGCTTTCACCATCATTAGCTAATTTTCTGTTAATTCTCTAAGCACTAAGTACTTCACAGAAGACTTTATTGATATCACTTCACCTATGTTTACATAGAGTTGTCCTCTGAGAAATGAAAGTTACATAAGGATCTAAGTCTTACAGATTAGGCAGTTGCATTACTGTTTCCTGAACTGAACTGCTGTAACCACTGAAGATTCAGTGGTGAGATTCCATCACACAACATGATGTTAATACTGTAAGAGCAAGCATCTAACATAGTTGTTCCAGTTCAAGATCTATGCTTTTTCTTTTTTCATCATGTAAAAAAATCTTTGCAATAAAGCTGTGTATTATATCTTTTGCTTTCATTTTTTCCACCCGGCAATTTGCTTAAAAGCCTATATAACAGCTCTTAAAAGTAAACATAAATTGTAGCCCTTAATGTACAGTTTGGCAAAGTCTGAATTAGATATGAATAAGGCACTTGACTGATTCAAAGACAAAATAGGTTCAGGAAAAAACATGGAACTTCAGAAATTAGTTTAACTATAGAAAAGCTCTTTGGAAATAAAGATCTTAAGATGAAGGTGATTATGTATGTAAGACTATATTGGTGACTAGACCAGATAAGAAACTGCACATTTTCAGTCCTACAACTCAGCCCAGCAGGCTTTCTAGAAAGTGATATAGCTATTACAGACTAGCAGAAATGCATTAAATACTTTTCTCAAAGTTCAGGTAGTATGGATATTGCACTTTTGAGTCTCTTTTTCCACGGGAAGCTCTCCAGAAGGAAGGATAGGATTTCACAGTGCACTGTGAAAATAACAGTGGAATTACTTCCCTTATTATGTCATTATAACAGATAACTGATGATCCTCACTGAAAACTCACATGTTCATGTAAAAATGTTCTTGGTATTTTTATTTAGGAAACTTGTTCCATATTCGTATACTGATGGTCATAAACTGTGTATTTTTTACTCATATATATGAAATATTTTTATAAATTAGGACATAATATTGGATTTTTCAGGTTTTTAATTTTGAAGCCTTATCTAGCTGATACTGTAAAAATTGAAAGACGGTATCTATTACTTAATTTTTATTTTAGAAAAATTCTGAAATGCCACTCTGCTTCGTTGTAGGAAATACATAGAAAGGTAGTAAGTCGTATCATAGATACTGGTAGAAACAACAGGACAAGAGACACAAGTTCCCAATAAGGAAAAAAGCAATCCTAACATGAAGGGGAAAAGGAAGATGCAAAAAGCTCATGGTTCAAAATGGCTCATCTGCCATTAAATCAGGACCCAATAAAGGTGCATTACAACAAGGGGATCTGATTTTCAGAGGAAATCAAACTTTTCTGAAAATATGGCTGATTATGTCAAGTACTGACTTCCATTTGAAAAAAGATATTAAACATTTTGATCTTGACTTTTTTGAACCTAAAAATAAAGTTAAGCTAAAATACTAATTAATTTTAAGAGGACATTACTTGCAATTTCAGCAGTTAATCTCCATTCTTTCTTGGCTGCTAATCTGCATGTCTCAAGTCATAATGGCTGTGTAAATTAGAGGTATGAGGAAGACTAAACTAATACCTCAGGGGGTGTCATTGACGAATGCATCATTCTAGAGTTCATTTGAAAGTTACTCAGCCATACTCTGGTTTTGACATAAGTTGTTGAAAAGGGCTTGTGTCCTTTTTTAGATGTCTGTGAATGCACTGCATCCAAATGAGAAAGTACACAAAAAATTAGTATTTTGAAAATTCTAATTTAAAGTCCAGAAATATATAAAAAGACACTATAGAAAAGCACAAGTCTCTGAGATTAATAACACTAATACTAAAACATACTAAGAAAGATGGGAAACTATGTGTCTTGATGCAGTTTGGAATGGCAAATGCTGTAATGCCATAATAGTTATTTGGATTACCATGTTTGCCATCAGGGTCCCTAAATGGTATTTGGAAGTACATCTTTGTAACAATTTTATATGTCAGTGAGATTTTGAAAATCCTAAACTTAATTTAGTTTGAAGATAAAGACACTGTGGTGTATAAAAGGAGTGGCCAACATAAAATAAGACAAACACTATTTGAGAGGCTTTCTGGATTTCTTAATCACCAATTTTATATGGACATATTTCATACTGACTGTTAATTTTCTGAATTATTTTTGTTCTAATGCCTGCTTCAGTAATAATTGTCAATCTAAATTTACATTAAAATTATATAAGTATTTTTAATGCCCTGATTTATACTAAGACACTCAAGAATAGGCTATCCAGAGTAATTCCAAAAATTTGATGTTTCTCTTTTTTACATCAAGTTTTGCCTGATCAAATGACAATTTTTCTTAATCATCACAGTCATATTCTCCTTTGTACTCATACTCTGAAATACCAAGAAATCTGCAGGTTTCCATTCCAGTTATCACAAATGCTAGGATAGAAAAATGTGAAGGACACAACATTTGAAAAAAATATTTAATTGTTTTGGCTGCTTCTTGAATAAACTTGGAAGTGTTTTAGCCTTGCATTAACAAAATGGACTACTAAAACTGCTTAATTATTTGTAAGACTTTATGTATTTGACATTGATAATATGTGTGTCACATCTACATTAGATTCATTAGTCAACTAATTATATGATCTTATTTTATCTAAACTATAAACATCTCTCAATCCCTCTCTAATGAACATAACAGCGATTGGAATTCTTGGTGCTCATATTACAGCAGTTTCAAGTCCTAGACTAAGTTTCTTCAGTTTTCCTCTGTAGCTTATGACTCTTGATTTTAAGAATTTTCAGTATTTAAAAGAAAGTTAATTCACACACACAAGTAATAGTGTTTAATAAAGAGCCTGGATATTAGAAAATATTGAAGATTATTTTCTTTCTTCAACAGACAATGTAGAGAATGGGATGAAAAGTTGGTAGATCCCAGTACAAACATAGGATCCTGGTACAAACATACAGTTCAACTTTGCTATTCCATAAATTCCATGTTCTATATTACTTGCAAACCACATCTGATAACCTAAAATACTATAATACATGGCATTATATTATGGCCTATGTTCCATATTTAATAGTGCAGTAGATATAATTAATTTTAATTTAAAAAGCATCATTTTAAATAATAAACACAAAAATATGCCACCTCAATCAATCTCAGTAATGTATACAGAATAATAAGACATAAATCTATATATAGCATGATGGCTGTCTGAGGATCACATTCCCACATAAATCAAATTATTGCTGTGACTGACTTTTTTTAAAATTTGTTTTCTACAAATCAATCTTCTTTTCTCTAGAGAAGAGACAAAACTTAGTGGAAATGCTAAGGCAGCTTAAACCTTTTAAAAATATATAACAGAGGGCTTTCTCCTAAAAATTAATCAGAAATTATAGGAATTACCATTTTCTAACATTTTTATTTGTGTCATATGAACTATTGTCACAATGACTCCTCAATTCACAACTATTTCTGTCATCATGGGACACACAAGGACACACATGCACACTTTTTGATGAGAAGGTGAAAAATTATTTATTAAAATATTTGACTCTAAATTTATAGTATTTCTACACAGACTAGGGATTGGAGGAGAAGTTGGACACTTCTCCCATCCCATTGGTCAAGACAATTGCTCATCAGTTGTTTTTCACTCTAAGAGAAAGTATGTAAACAACCTCGTCTTAACATAAACATGTTCTAGTTGTAACACCCCTGTGTGAGAAAGAATTAAGAATTATGAAAAACATTACGTTAGAAAGTGCATCAGAAAAGTTTGAAAAATCAGGAAAAATTCACCCACCCTTTTTTAAATCTTCATGCACAAATATCACGTAGCAAGCNAAAACATTACGTTAGAAAGTGCATCAGAAAAGTTTGAAAAATCAGGGTGACATATTTCAGGGTTTGGCCTGAAAATTCACACACCCTTTTTTAAATCTTCATGCACAAATATCACGTAGCAAGCATTGAAATTTTCAGAGTCTTATGTAAATTCCTTTTTAAATATCTATATAAGTGGGATTAGCTGAGGCTCTACCCTCCAAGCTGTTTTCACTAAACAGTTTCACATGTGGGTTTTCTGGAAGAGCAATACAGAATCTAATAGCAATTGCATCTCTTTGATATTAACATCTAACCAGTGAAATGCTTTGGACTATTTCCATTAGGGAGAAATGATTTGATAGACCATGTTCATTTACAAAGAATTCACAAAATCTTTTTTTCTAAGAACACAGCATGAATCAAATAGCTGGAGACAATTTGTCTTCTCACATTTCTCAGCATTTTCCCAGGATTCCTCTCCCCAGAGGCATTTCCAGTCTTTCTTCAGGGTCATTTTGCTGTTTTGTCTCTATGGCATTTTGAATGTTTCTCTGATTTTGTTTGTCTTTTCCTAGGTGATTTGCACACAGATATGCTCACATTCACTTTTTAGCGCCACAGAAACTCCTTACTCTTCAGTGTCTAAGTAACCTTGTATTTCAGTGAAATAACAATTTTTTAATGTTTCTTGTTCAAAACAGAAGTAGTAACAGCTTGCTGAATCTCTCCTGAATAAAGAGTGACTGTCAGCTTTATCGTACTAATTCTCTTTCCCAAATAAAGCCTTATGTGTCGTCTGAGGGTGAACTGTTTTTATAGTTATTTTAAAAACTGTTGAGATGATAAAATACTTTTCACATAGAATTCCTAGCCAAAATGAAAAATGTACCCAAAGGTCGAAAGAAGTACAATGCTTACGTCATTTTCTTCCCCACTGATGAGCTGTGTGAAGAGATTTAACCCCCAGTCAATGCCTATGTCAGCTTTTGAAGGAGTTTTATTCATGTTCCTCATAATCATTTTTTTTGTTCCCTGGGCTGACAGGAAGCGTCTACCAGAAAGGGATCACCAGTAATATATTGAATTTGCCAAGAGATCCCAGAAGTCTGTTTAGAATGTCACAGTAAGAAAGACAATGGGGGGGGAACATGACAAAGTGCCTTCTGTTCACAGGGATCATAACTCGTAATATACAGGTTCAACACTGAGATAGACCATAGTAAGCCCCAAGGATTTCTGCTGCTTTTACTTTGAATGATCCAAGGGCTTGAGACTAACAAGAAGTTATTCTTTTACCCTGAAATATTCATACAATTTGCCACATATTCTCTTAGCAAGTCTTGCCTACAGAAACAAAGTTCAAAAAAGTCAAGATCCCTTAAGTGAGTAGATAACAAAGGGCAGAATAATTTATTTTTGCCCACTTTTTGCATCCTAACCTAATTTCAGACACAATACAATAAAGGCCAGTGATTTACAAGATGTTTTCTACTTGAGAATATGAATCAAAGAGAAAGAAAACAAAGTCAATTAGCAGGAAAAAATATGAAGGAAAATATTTGTATAATTAGTGAGTTACTATGCTGTACTGGCCATTGTGAAAACTCTATCATATACCATACAATTAACAATATTCTCTGTCTAGCCATTAAGATAAGCAGATGTAACAGGCTGACCAATTTATTATAACAGGTCTTTTTAGACTAGACTGACTGCAGAGAAGACTGCAGAAAAGAATTACAGAGAATGTTGCAGATGACATTAAAATATAGATGGTACAAATGCTAGCATTTTTACAAGACTTATTCAGGCTGAATATCACATCTCTCTTAGTACAGGGGACCTCACAGGCAGCCATAGAAAAGGATTAAGCAGGCTGTCAGTATTTTTCAGGTAACACACAGATAGATCATGGCAGTTAATTTTGCCCTATTTTTCAGTCATTTGTGTAGTTTTCAGGCTGCCAAAAAAAAAGTATGCATAAACTGGCTTTCAGGGCCATTATTCACACCCTTGCTGATCAAGAAAGAAACACATTTTATTATTACACCATATACAGACATATAATCGACTAGTTTTCGTTTATACACAGCAGATCATTCCTGCTTGCTCACTGAAGTAGCTCTAACTCTTCCTGATTCTTCATACGATATCTGAGAGTATTATACTCATGAACTGAACATCACTTCTTGTGCTGAGAAATAAACAAGCAGAACAACTGCTGGAGCAGGACAGAGACTGAGTCATAACCCAGAACAGTAGCTTCCTTCTGCACACATTGAAGCCTTTCTTCCTCAGTTTGTGATCTGCAAAGTCTTCATTAACATGAATTTGGAGGTTTAACATATCTCTAAAGGAAATGGAAGATCTTGAAGAAATTTTACTGGTTATATAATATATAGTGCTCTTTCCTTAGGTTCCTTATGGGTGTGACTTCATGCCTTGATATCTTACTATCAGTTACTGAAATACCAGATATGCCAATTTGTGAATGATATTTTAAAAACTTACAATCATTTAGTCCCATGATTTTTTCACATGAGCATCAATTTTAGATGAAGGTCAGAGAGAATTCTGCACGCCTCACACCCCTTTTGTTTTTTAAATTATTCTTCGTAATATTCAGTCTTAAATTGTAATGTAGTTTACTCAGCACTTCTCGAAACTGTTACATTTCACACTAGTATCTGTAACGTAGTAGGTGAACTGATTCCTGCTAGGTTTTTTTAATGAGTTCTACCTTTCCCAGTTTTTCAAAATTATAAATTCCTTTGATGCTAAATCATAGCTATAGAGTTCTGCTGCTAAAATATTAATATTGTTTTTATATCTATATTGAATTATGCTCTAGATAAATTAATCTGCATTCTGATCTTGTTTATATGAGTTCATATGCTCATGCCCTTTAGAAAGAGGACATTGTGCACACTTTCAAATGTGTGACGTGTGTGAGAAGGCACAGAAGCCAAGCAACAATGAGGTAAAATGAAGAGAATAGACTTCTTAGCATTGCAAGTACCATCTGTTCTGTAGAAACGCATCCTCTGTGTTGGCATTGCCACAGTGGTATGACATGTGTTATTACTTTTAATCATACTTTGTGCTGAAGAAAAGTCTGGTTACATGACAGATTCAGAGGTTGCAGACTCCCTCAGAGTTAGTGCCCGGAAATCCAAGACTGCTTAGAGTGTTCAATATTTTTGTTTCTGAAATATAATGACCTATGTAAAATTATGCAACTGGGGATCAAGATACTAGGTCAAGTAGTATATTTTTGCATGAGATGAAGAAAGAAGACAGCATTTACATGAAAAAGATGACATTTTCATAATATGCTGGAAAATTGTATGCTAAGGAATTTGTCATCATTTCCCTAGGGTAGCATTGTGGAGTATTACAGGATAATACTAGACACAAAAAATGACGGAAGGATTTCTGTCCTGACTCAGACTTTTTTGCCCAATTTACTAATTACAACAGTGCTTTGTTTATCAAAACAAGGAAACAGTTCAAAGCCACTATGTAAACCAGTCCTTATTGAGACATCTGTTGTGAGGTCTTCGTGTATGTAAGCAGGAAAAACTTACAGACCTAAACAATGGGTTTTTTATGCATCATAATAACTTTGTTTATATAATTCACAAAAACACACATCGAATTCTTGTCTATTATTAGCCACTGTCAGCTAATGTAGATACAAGATGTTGTCTTTATGCATTAAATAGAGACACAATACTAATGTGGATTGTCTTTTTTCAGTTGTTAAAGTATTAATAACCACCAGTCCTGGAATCACACATTCTAGCTCTGTTTGCACTGACAACCAAATGATGTCATATTTCTCTCTTGATTAGACCTCGTTTTTATGTCATCAGTGACAATGACCTTTTAAGCACAGACACGCAGAGATATCTAACTTCAGCCTATGTGTTGTCAGGAGACTGTTACTAATATCTGGATTCCAAGGTTTTCTGAAAGGAGAAACAGCCTTTTGGTCTTGTGTTATATTCAAACAGCATGGCATCCAACTCATGTTATACAGTTATGATGCCCAAAACTACAGAAGCTTGGCAATTCACTTAGGAGCTCAAGTACTTTTTGAATTAAAATTAAACATCAGAGAACTGCTTCATTAGATAAAATATTTCAATCAGTGCTGTTTTGAATATATTCCCAAAATATCTTTTCCATTACTATTTCTCCACATAATATTTGTTGGGTAAAATATTTCAATTTACATGTTTATTTTTTAACATTGTAATTTGACTTGTGAAATTCTTCTCAGTAGATGCCCGTACTATAATTTTTTTAATTCTTCAGTGCCCATTAGTATTCTATACCATGTAGAATTAATCATAACATACAGTGTTATTTTTATAATATTGACTGAATGCGATTAATTAAAGAAAATTAGATTATATAAGTCTTTGTAATCATTTTTACTTGTTAATAGAATAAGCTAATAAAACTGGACTCAGAATATATGCTTTCAGAGACCTTCAGATTTCATGAATCACCTATGAAAGGATATTGTTGATTAACATTTGCATTTAGGATCTTGTCGATTAACATTTGCATTTAGGATCTTGTCTTGCATATTATTAAATTTGAAAAAAATTGTTTCATAAGATATTTATGTATTGTCTTCTAGTGGAGCCTTCAAAGCAGTGGCTATGTTGTATTTTGTATGTTAAAGCAGATGTGAACAAACTCCTACCACTAAAAAAGCTACAAAAAACGTGCAAATCAAAATGTGTTCATCACAATTGCTTAATATAACTGAAGATAAAACACTAAACATTAAACACACATTTCTTTGGAAAAAAAAAAAAAAAAACATCCTGCATTCTTATAATTCTGTTTTTGTAATTCTCTTTGAAATCCCTGGAATTTTTACCTTGAAGAAAATAAAAAGTGATAATACACTATTATTTATATGATTGGTCACATCATTCTAGTTTTTTTTGAGACATAAGAGGGAAGAACTAAAATGTACTGCTTGCTAAATCCCAAACATACTGATTTCTTACATTTAGCTTTCTCCAAGACTAACAACTAATACAGCAATTTGCATATCTATTAATATGTTATACAGGATGTTATGTGACAATTTTGAGAAAAAACGTGGGCCACATCCTTCAATATTATCTTTAACTCCAAACTGAACAGAAAATGTACTAAGCCCTTCTAAACACAGAGATATTCAACTGGTTCAGGACCCTCCCATTTTGTTGTCTGGTTTTCAAATAAGTTCTTATGAGGCTTAGTAGCTGCAGGTGAAATTTTCTGATAAATATGTTTAATTTTTCTAGCTACAGACATACTGAATGTTTCTGAGCATTTTTGATGATGGTTAAATCACTGAATTTCAATCAGTGATGTATTTTGTGTTTGAGTAAGTTGTCTTTTGAATACTTGTAGAAATCTATGCTTTTGAGGTTACAGAACAGGTTCTAGAATTCCTTCTTCCTTAGGTACAATTTATGTATTGCTTAACTCCAAAGTGTGATTTTTGTTCTTTTGGTGGCAAAAAAAAATCTCTCTTAAACTAACAGACTTCCCAGTTTACTCTCCCATAATCTATTGGAAAGTCCAGGAAATTCTGATGGACAATTACTGAAAAAAGACACCCAGGCTTTGATTCTTACTCCAAATAATGGCTGCTCATGGTGGTATTAAAATCTGTAGATACTGGCACTGAGAAATAGGACCTCTTATTCCTCATGGTGGCTTTAATATTTTGTCAGAAAGCAAGCACTCAGTTTAACAATCCATACCTCTACATTTTCACTTGCTCCTTTAGCTGAACAGTTTGCAAAGAGTGCAATATTAGGTGCCCAGCTTGACCTGCAACCTTCTCTGAAATCAGGCCACCTCATTATGTCCTGGCCATAGCTTTGATGCAATCCTCACAGGCTTTCCCAAAATGTATGTATTACAATTATTCAGTCCAGAGGCTGCACATATCCCTGTGCTGTGTTTCCTCCAGCAGTGCTTGAAAATGTGCTATTATTGAAAGAGTTAAAAAAAATCCCCTTGGAAAAGCTAATTATTGCATGCAGATACTTCTTTGTGTGATCAAGGAGGGGACAATTTAATAGGCTCTGTAATACAACCAAGAACAAAATTGCTTTAAAGGAAGTCTCTTGTTGAGTGACAACTCTGTTGCCTGAGCCAATTAGGTCCCAATAAAGAGTGTTGAATTGGCTCCTGCTTTCTCATTAATTATGTTCTGTCACAGACATGGGGCTTGATTTAGCAATTTTGTATTACATTAAGATACTGAAAGGAATGGAACAAATGGCTCACTCTGATAATAGGCATTCTATACACGGTGTGACATTTACTATCCAGCTGTCCATAAGGCAGCCTAGCACTTCAGTTCAGGGGTTTATTTGTCATTGCTTCAAAGGGACACTCAGCTTTTCACAAAAAAGAAACAGAGAGGCTAATAGATAGGACAAAATGTACTGCTGATATGCTTTATTAGAGATAGGATGCTAGGGTTTTGCTAACAAGCTCATCCGTTGGGACTAAGCCGAGTTTGCTGTCAATCATCCTACACACAAAAGCACACTAGTTAACAAGGAGAAATGAATTACAGACACTTATTCCTGCCTGTGGGATCACAAATACACCAATCTGTGAAAGAGGCACAAACTCAGAAGACAAACTACATATTTGTCAATAACCTCCTAGAAAGAACCCTAGTAATTCTTTGAAGACCTTTGATTTAGCTTCCCTCTAAAATACACGTATAGGAAATGTTTTAGTTACCATGACATTTTCCTTTGTTACTTGTACAATTTTTCATCACATTAAAAACACAAAACTGAGGAGGTCTGCAAATGTTGTGCTAGGTATATACACTGCTTTTTATACCAAGCCACAGGGGGCAGCTACTGTTGTAATATTCATTAACAGCAACAGAAAATTAAATCTTAAAAACTTCACTTTCAGGCTATCTTGAGTCAATGTGTAGAGCATAATCTAAATCCAAATTTATGTCTTATATAATAATTAAAATAGCAGGATTTTATTTTAGCCTGGGCTTATTTTTTCACCCTCCATTGTGCATTTTCAAGCGGAGTTTTGATCCATTGCTTGCATTACACTTGCAAGTTCAGATTCAATGTGCAATTCAATAAGCACATTGCTTTATAAATGCTTTGTTTATGTATGCAAGTAAATATTATTAATGCATATATTTATGTGCATGTATGAATTTAGACATGATTGTTTGACCCTGATTACATCTGCTTGTCAAAGCATTGCCATTTATTATGCAACATATCCAGTATAACTGACTTCATCAAGAAATGAAAATCCTTAGGAAACTGGGAAATTCTTTTGCAAAATATTAGTTTCATTTGCAAAAATATCCAAGAAAACAAACCTTTAGATGTGAAAGAGCAAAGAGGAAAATAAACAAATGTGTGTTGTTGAGGAAAAGAAAAACAAGGTTTATTTTCCAGACAGAAATGCATAGTCAAAGACGTTACTGAAGTGTGTATAATCCTTGCCATCAAAGTCATATCTAAACTTAAGTAATTATTTCCTCAGTTTTCCATGTCAAGAGGATTTTCTGCAATAATAGTCCTTGCTTCAGGTGTATGGAACAGGTTTTATTACTTCTAGACAATGACATTATCTATTTAAGAATTCCTTATTTTACCCTATTTTGAGATAGAAATCCTGAAGTTAAAGTCCTTCATTGCCTCTCCATCAGGGTTTGGTGCTCGTTCACCAAAATTAAAAAATGTTCCTTTAAGCTTCCTTCTTCCCTTGTACTTGCTAATACTACAGGCCAGGAGTATGAAGGGGTCACCCTCTAAGCAGCTGCCAGAAACAAAACTCAGATGTTCTTGAATAATTTAGGAAAGAGAAGACAGACTTCTCCCAGTAACCCACTCAGGCCTGAGTTAGTGTGTATGAGCAGGTTTGTTGGCAGTGTTGACAGAGGAACATAGCTTTTCCACCTGAAAAACCTGGATAACAGATTTGGGACCCCTTGTGTAGTTAATGAAAAGAAAACAAAAACCACTCCCAATCCTTAACAGAAAGTAATGTACTACATACAGCAAGGAGGCTTTGTAGATTGTAGGCAAGGCAATACGTATCGAGTGAGTTAGGCAGAATGATCTCAGGTGAGTTATAGTAAAAGCTAATTAATGCTTCTCTTAAAGTGTAACTTTCTTCCTCAATGGCTAAGACTGTGAGTCTCTGCACAGCATCCCTCCAACAAATATCTTCCAAAGATCTCCCAATATTTTCATTATTTGCTTCTTCTTTGCAGCCCTTCAACATAATCAGAGAACTCAATATATATGCCATGAATAAATACAGGCTAAAGAAATAAACTCCCAATCAAGTTGCATAACTACTTCTGATACATAAAGGGCAGTCTGAACCTAATTATTTTTTCATATCATTATCATCCTTCAGTCTTGCTTACCTATCTGTTAAGTATTCTGCTATTTCTGTGATGATTTTACAAACTTAGAAGGAAAGCAAACATGCTACAAAATATATTTCAGTATTCCGTTATCAGGCTCTTCATTCTCATCTCCTGTTGCGTAGGTGGTGAGAATCATCTATCCCCATTATCTTGTCAGGTCTCATACTTGGCTAATTTCAAAATGGCTGCATTTTCTAGGTTCTAGATATTTGAAATTTTCCATTAATTATTTTTATTGCTCTAACTCTTTTCTGTTTCCCTCTCTAACTAAAAATGAAGCATTAGAAATTTTTAACTTGGAAAAGGAACACATTTGGTCATAGTCAATTGAGACTCAAAAGTAGCAGTATTTGAAAAGCATTAGCCATGCGGAGATAGAGAGCTTCTGTGCAAAATAACTTGACCCAGACAGTAATTTAAGTCTGAATTATTTTTAAACATTTGCAAAGAATGAAGAGTTCTTACTTTGGTTTCCTAGATTGGGAAAAAGTATTTTCTCTTTTCTTGGTTTGAAATAAAGAAGTCTGCTAAGGAAAGCCGGAGCCTCCATTGGAATGGAAGATATGACCCCCTTCCCTCTGTGTTATTCTAACAGAAATTATGGGGCTTTTAGGCAAAGATATGGGCAAAGCAAGAGCAGTTCTGCACTAGAACCCGTAACAAGAACACGTTCCAACAGCACGGAACAGAACAGCGACCACGCCAGCCCGGCCGGCCGCAGGCACCTCCCCTTCGCTGCAGTTCCGCGCACGGCCGGCAGGGGGCGGGGCGGGGCGGGGGGTGATTCCTCCGCGGCCGCAGGGGGCGCTGTGGCCCGGCGCGGGCAGCGGCCGTGATGGCGGCCAAAGTGGGCCGCGGCAGGAACCGCAGGGCAGGCTCACCGGGGCAGCAAGCAGGAGGGAGCAGAAACTCCGCAGCTGTAGCAGATGGTGGAGAGTCCTTTGTTTGGTGAGGTAGGGCGCTAATAAGGTCCCAGTGAGCAGAGCTCCTCTCACAGGAGGCAGCAGGAGACAGAACCCCACAGTGGTGGTGAACGCTTCCCACAGCGACTGCAGCCCCTTCGCTTCCACATGCTGAGTGAGCAAGGAGGAGCTTGTGGCTGCCCCAGCCCCTTCTTCCCAGCCCATTTCCTGCAGTACCTCCGCCCTGAGACAAACCCTCAGACAGGAGGAGTGCAGCTAAGTGTCCTCTTCCCCTCGGCTTGGCAACTTCTTTTGTCTCTCTTGAGTACCCGGTCGGTATTGTCTCCTGGCAACACATATGGGAGAAAATTCCCTGAGAGAAAGAAAAGGAAGAATCCTAAACGCCAACACCTCTTCAAATACATCTTTGGTTTTATACAGAAGTCCTGATTCTCAAGTCCAGCAAACACAGGATCTGAAGGGCTGGAGGGATCACACTGAAATTAACTTTTTCAAAAGAAGACTTGCAGATAATACCAGTCTGGCATGGGTCGCAAACTGGGCTCTGAGACTGGGTTTCCTGGCTCCTGGAGGTAATGAGCTCCTGAAGAGCAGGTACAGTAGTAGTAACAATAGTGTCCCATCTACACCCTCTCAGTGAAATACCATTATGCAACATGGTTGCAGATAAAAGTGAAATAAGCCAATAATTAAAAATCATCACTGCCAGTGATTTCTCCATAACATACTGCTGAGGGATTTATTTATCTGGAAACAGGCAAGTAGGCTATTCTATCTGATGACAAAATTGCTACTTATAGATCCTGCTTTAGTAGGACAGTTTCCATATGTTCTGTGCGCTGCAAATGTAGGAGGGATTCTTTCAGAGTCTATCTCAGAGAACTGTTAGGAATTCTCACAGGGGTCAAGCTCTCTCCATTGCCTATCCAAGGAAATGGATGGAGACTGACTTCCTAATTTTGATGACTTGTGGTGCAAAGTATGACCTTCTGTTCATCTTTCAGAATAGAATTAATAATTTTAATGATTTTCTGGGACATAGCAAGAGTTTCTAGGCATTAAGAAGAGTTTGGTGTTTCTTTCATATAAATTTTTACGTCATATTCAAGTAGTATTTTAAAAAGTGATATCTCCCTCTCTTGGAGAGGATATTTATATTGTTATGGTATCATGAGAATCTTCAAAACACAGTTTTACCTGGAAACTAGTCTGTCTGGTATGTTTCATTTGGATTGTAGATAATTTTATAGGATTAGGTGCATGGATTTGTAGTCTTCATACAAATTCCATTTTTTTAATAACTGTAATAATTATTACAATGATGCCAGATGAGGTGGTAATTATACAGGAACTGGGTGAGAAGGCAGTGATACTTTGCGTTTTGCTGGAAATTGCTGAGGGAATCTATGTTTGCAGTCATCTGCACAACAGAGGCTTACTCATTAAGTCATTTAAAATCTGTTCCTCAAAAAGAGATTATGAAAAAAATACATTGTGTGGCTAGGGTGGCAGATTTAACCTAGAAGGTGATTCAGGTTGGAGATAAAGTTTCTGTGCTATGAAAGATGTAAAACTGATTGTATGTCCAAGGTGAAACTTGGAAATATCCCACAAAAACTATAGTAATATTTTAATGAACTACTTGTATATAGTTTGGGGACATTCTCTATAACTGGTATGTTACTAATAAGGTGATTTACATATTCATCTCCTCAGATCCAGTCTTTTTTGTCTCAGAGGAAGATGGCCTTTTGGATGACAGTTAAGTTTAAGGATGGTTTTCACAGTACTGTTGCTTTGTCAGTGAGAGTTCTGTAGCTCCCCTTCAGAGAGTACTATTTGGAGCGACACAAGAATATCCGTGATTTTGCCAAGGAACTGTCCAACTGGTCCTTTATATCAACAAAGCAAAATCCTGTGCAACTGTCTGAGCTAGTGCATGACCATGCAGACCAAATTTGAAGGTCAGGTACTGCCAAGATTAAAATATCCACTGACAAATGAGATCTTCGCCCTTCACAATGAAGTTAATTTATTTCTTTTTTGCAAAAGGAAGCAAAACCCTGATGATGTTGAGCATTAAATGCTAGTCTTGGAGTTTACCTTAATATTCCCTCAATCCTTTTCCTCTCAGTTCAGTTTACAATTATGAGTCCTCCTCAGCAGCTGTTGATATTTTCCTTTGCCTATTTGCCTTGTTGGCGTTTTATTTTTTTTTTTAATTAAATGCATTTGTTTATTTTAATTGGATGTAAATTCAGCATTTTTCTTCTTATTTATAATGTCCATTTCTACTAATGTCTAAGTTTTCATCATTTCATCTTAAAACTTAACCTAAAATACAAGGAAAATTAATCTTCAATTTCATTTTTACTGCAATCAACTTAAGGCAGGGTGTTGTCTGTCTACTAGAAAATATTGAAAGGCAGTCATAAAAAACAATTAGCATGTGCCTTGAGAAGGAGTCTGAAGAATCAGGATAAGATCTCAGTTAGAAGATTGTCTGTGAGGTTACCCAGACCATCTGTAGCACTGTCACTGAACACAAGGCACAAGACCAGGAAATCTAGATATTTGCAAGATGAAATACTTGGGAACTCTGATTAAAAAAACCCTAATTATTTTCTGTCTTCATAAGCCAGAGTTGCAAAAGATGACATGTTGGGAACAGTTTAATAACCACAGATGCCCAGTGACAGGTAGTATTCTCCTCTAAAATAGCTTTACAATTATACTACATTTTTTGAAAAAAACTGCTTTTTGCTTTACAAAGCTTCAGACAAATGTTGTTTGATGTTCCTGATGCTTCTGTAGTATAAAATCAGTAGCATATTAAGTATCACTAACACATCAGTCAGTGTGCCCTCGAGATTTTTTAAAATATAAATTTGTCCTTTTTCTTGGAAATAAATGTGATAATCACCCTGAATGCAGATGGTATCACTTTTTTACACTGTTATGAGCCTTTTTTTCAAAATCCAAAATTATTTCACATTTATAAAGTAACTATCTTTCATTTTCCTCCTCTATCCTGGTTTCTGTGCTGATTCTTATGTGACTGTATCAGAACACTGCGTAGATCAGGGAAATTTTAGCTGGTGGCTAAAAGCCTTTCATTCTTTTTCTCTAGAGGCCTAGGAAACATAGTGTAACTGCAATGTAGAGATAGTCTACGAATGTCAAGAAATGATCCCTGAAATGTTGGCGTTTTATTTTTTTTTACTGGTGAGCTTAGGGTTTCTAGAGGAAGGCACACACCTTGCAATCTCTGCTGGCTTTGGGGAGAATGTGGCCAAGCTTTGTAAGATATGCTGAAGTTAACAGATGAATGAAAATTTCAGAGACCAGTCAGGCCTGAGTTATGGACTGTTGTCTTTTATTACTTCACATGGAATCCACATGATGATTAAATGGTTACCATTAATCAGTTTTGGAGCAAGATTCTAACAACTAATTAAAAAAGCCATTAAAAAATCAGTTGATTTTCCCATTTAAGTGTGTTTTTGTAATTCAACACAAATTCAGCTCAACGTTGAGTCTAGGAAAAACAAATCCTTCTTTCTTGCTCAGTTTTATGTTTCAGATTTTAAACCTAGGCAATTTAAGTGGAAATAGTAAGAGTAAGCTAGAATGAGATATCTTTTCTTATGCATATAAGTAATTATAAAGTTATTAAGACATGAAACATAAATTTGGTGCAAATGTTTCAGTAAAGGGTGTTGGAATGTGATACATGGAAAATGAAAGGTGTGCTCTAACTGCAGCATGGCATTGCAGATCTGAAATCTGTTTGACAACACTGTTAGGTTGGCTTGGCCATATGATAGGATCTGAAGGAAAATAATAATGCAAAGGAAATAGTAGCTAATTGCAGTTTTTGTTTATGAACTGATTCAGTGAAACATGTTAGATTGTATATCTTCTCTATAACTACATTATGCTAATTAGCTAATAACACATTTTCCAAATGATTTTTAAATAGCTCTGTTTAGATTCTGACTCATACAAGTAGCAAGCTGTTACTTTTTTTGCATGAGCTACAGTTAGTGATTAAAAATTATGTGCGTGACTCAAAAAGAAAAGTTCAAGTTTTAAATAATCATAAAAAATGCTTAGGCAGTCCAGTTGAGACACAAAATATGAAAATGTTGTCATAATTAAAGGACTGAACAAAATTAGATTTATATTTCTTTTTAAGGATGTGGAAGCAGGTTCTACAGACTTGAAATACAAACAATAAAGATTAATAAAAAATATAAAATACATTTTTAATCGTTATTATAATGTATAAAAGCACAAAAAATAAAGATATATTTTTGTAACTGTTTTAAGCCAGAATTATGACTTGGAATTTTCTCATTTACTCCCTGCACATGAACCAGACACAAGTTACCCAACAACTGTCTGAATGCGATAAAACTAAAAAAAAACCAACACCCTCATGAAATAGAGATGAGACGAAAACAACTTGGGGAAAAATGTATTATAAAACTTTAGCCATTTCAAATATTTGTTTGCCCAATTGTGGAAATCAATGAGATATCAAAAGGAAAGCAATTAAGAATTTTGTGTATGTTTTTTTATTTAAAAGCATTCTTGTCAGTATAATTCATAAAATGAAAAAATAAAATCCTTACAGATTCATATTTTTCTAAACACTATCCAAGTATATAGGACAGTAAGATGATTGATCTGGAAGAACTCAAAATACTACTCAAACAACTAGAAAATGCCCATATCTTATGTGTTATAATTGGCATTTCAAAGAATCAGCATTGGATTTGAGTCATTAAAGTTGTTTTTTCTTTTGGTGTGACAGTGAGCTTATAAATACAGGTCTCAAAATCAGCCTAGATAGAAATAGGAGTATTCTAACCTGCAATGAACATCACTTTGTATCCTCATTTTGCAAATTTGTTGCTGAAGGGTAAGTAAAAGGATCAAAAGTGTATGCAGTTAACAAGTTTCTTCAGTCATTTGGGAGTGCTTTAAATTGGTACTCTTTTGGTAATCCTTCTGAGATCATAGTTTTCATGTTTTATAGCATTTCAATTCCAAATTAATACCCACATCAGAAAATAAATCAACATATTTTCTTCTAATAAAATACTACATTTATAGATATTGCTGAGAAATTTATGATTATTAATTCCAATTCATCGCTCCTAAGTATTAAATCATTTTATAGGTACATATGCAACATGCTAATTATGCTACCCTTGTCTGCACAGAATTTTCATTTAGAGCAGACTTGCCTGGGGAGCTCTTTCTGAATCTTATATGGCTGGGTTCAGCTTAGAAATTCTATTGATCACTGCTTTAGTTTTACAGTCTAAAATGAGCAAATACAGGCAATTAAGTGTTTTCATGCAATACTGTAGTATTACTTAGTAGAATGATCTCATCTCAATTCTGCATTATCTTCCTGTTTGCATGGAAGGTGTAAAACAGAAAAGGATAATGATAAACCAAGCCTTCTACAACATGTCCTTCTAAGCCCCTTGAAAGTGCTTTTTTTCCTTNTTTTTTTTTTTTTTTGAGAACTATGAAGAGTATGCTAAAACTCCAAGCACAAATTCCATTAAAGAAATCACCATTTCATGGCCTTACATTTCTGTAGTCTACATCAAATTTCAAATTCCAAGACAGTAGAACATGTCTGGAGATGCTTTTAGCAAAAGTTAAAATATGTGTAATTTTTTAACTCAGTTATTCATTTGCTGCTGAGTATCAAAATAATTTTTTTCGTGGTGAGAACACTAATGTGGAAACTTCAATCCACATTTAAGAATTAATTAAAATAGTCTGCTACCTCCCTTTTCCTCTGTACATTTTAATTAATGACAAGTTCCTAGAAAATACAAGAGCCTAACTGTAGATGTCAGAATCCAAAAGTCCTCCTTCCCACACAAGCAAATGTCTAGGGCAGAGAACCCCATTCCTATTTTCGTGTTCTTCTAGATACATTGAATTTTATATTCTTTCCTGTGTGGTAGCATAGCTTTAGGACAATTTGGGAAATATTCGCTGAAAGGTATGATCAAAAGCTAAGCTGTCTTGGACTTGTGTTGCAGAGCCTTTAACATTGGTGTACTTTCATATTTAGGAGCCAGTGGTACACTGTTTCCACATTAGCTGTACAGCTTCAGCTCATCTTCTGATATTCTGCTCTAGGTAGGCAAATCTGCTCTGAGAATCTTAGCAGAACTTGTGGAAGCATATTTCTGGGGGAGTGCCAAAAACTTTCTGGCAGCTCAAGGAAATTATGGATAGATAGAGGAACTTAACCATAATTCTTTGGAAAACCTCTAAGAAATGAACAGATACTGACAACACATGCTAGACCTTTTCTCAAGAAGAGAACCAGATAAGTGCTCCGATGTGAGCTCTTGCTCCAAACTCGGGGTTTGAAAAGCAGCAGTAACAACACAACTGTGGTGTGTCAGCAGAGGCAATCCTGGCAAAGAGCATGAGGAAGCAGCACCGAAAGCTGCAGCTGATGGGAGCTGTGGCCATAGCAGTTCCCCATCTGTGGTAGGCGCTATCAGTACTTGACAATTATGTCACCTAAATGGAACATCTTTTTTAGACCTAAACATTGCTCACAGACTGGTGGATCATAGTTAGATTTTAATTCTAGCATGTGTCTCTCCTAGATACATACAATCAAACTGAAGGGAAAAAAGCTGGAATAACTTTTGGCTTAGTGACCTGTAACACTGCAGTGTATGGTAATCACAGCAGTAATACTGTTGCCTGCAAGTGTGACTGCCTAGATGTAAAACACCAGCGTTTCTCAAAATGTGAGAGTCCTTTTTGGTAATTCTGACATGATTTACCTTCAAAAAGCCTGAGGGAGCTTCTGAAATCCTGAATGTGTAATAGAAGGAAGGAGTAGTGGTTTATGTTTACTTCTAAGTCTGGCAAACTTCTAGTCTGCATTTATTTTCTTTCCAGAGAGAGAGTGTAATGCCAGAACTTTAAATGCCACACACTAGAAATTATTGTCTCAATTTACTTATGTTTAGATTCTCAAGGGACACATGCTCACATTTCTCTACTCAGATTGTCAGTTAGACACTTTGGCCAAGTTCCTAGCCCTATGGCTTGTGTAATGTTGGTCTGCTGTAAATTAGGTGCACAGTTGCAGCATTTTGTGATCATCTAAGGGAAAAATCATAGTCCGGATCTAAGTAAAAATTGTTTGTGTCTTGGTAATTCTTATTGTTCCAAGACTTCATTATCTCCTTTCTGATAGTGAATGTAAACTTCATTATTATGATCTGAAGTTTGAATCAATTCCCTTTTTATTTGTGAATTTGCTTTTGCACATTTCACTGTGACCATACACAAGTAAGTTATTCCACTATAATAAAACTTTCTTAGGACTTCCATATAATTGATTGTAATTGCAAAATAGAAAAAAATCCAGATTGATGATTGTTCACTGAGGGTGATGCGTGTGTCAACCTCAAGAGGCACCAAGGATGCAATTAAATTGCAGTAGTGATTCTTGGGTATTTTTCCAGTTTCTTTGTCTTCAGCAGTGAAATTGTAGCAAAAATGTTTACAGAATACAAGGGGTTTGGTAGTTTCAAGTGAGTTCACTATTAAATAAAATTAAAAATCAAGAAAGAAAGAACATCCTTTTTAGGATTTTGAAAATCAGAAATCCTTGAATTTCCTTCTTCAGTTTATGACAAACTTTGCTAAACACAGAGAGGTTGAAAACTTGATCTTGCAACAATGGAGAACTAGACCTACTCACATTTAGGGTTTTATTTGCTTCTTACAGTCTACCAAGTACCCTGTAGTGAAAATAATAGTTTATTTTGTTGGCATATCAAGCTCTTAAGAATAAAAAGAAATGTAGAACAAGTATGGGATAGACAGTGTTTGCATAGGTTTCTGTATCATTACCTACCATTTCCAACCGTTTTGAGGGAACTACTTAAATCTCTGTTTCTAATAACTAAGTCTTTGTTTTACACTTTCAATGTCATAAAGGAAACTGTCTTCAGTAAAACAAGGACACTGTGATCCAGAAAACGTTTAATTCAGAGCACTGAAAAACTTCCTTCTTTATTTCAACTGCAGTTTCATGGTATGATATATCAGCAGTAACACTGTTGTTTACTATGTAACCTATCTTTTATATACTTTTTATGCTGCAAAAATAAGAAATACTAATTTTAAATACTACTTTTAAACCAATACTTTGAAGCTTTGGAATAAAAATAAAATTTAATCATAATAAAAAAATTTTATTGTGAGACTCAGCTTCTTCTCTCCTATAAGTTTGTTCATTCTTCTCAATTTGATTTTTCCCTTTCTGCCTCCCAGATTTATTGTTTTTGTCTTTTCGGTTCCAGTCTCAAATAAAATTTTCAATTTTCAACCTCTGTGCACTGATGAATTTGAAATTATTTTTATTTTTTCTTTACCTGGAAATTTGCCTAGAAGATGATAGCTTATACCTCATATCACTAAGAAATCTTATGCTGTTACAAGCTACTGTGAAATGGGCATTGATATTATTTTTCTAAGCAGTTCTCCTTATCAATAATATAAATTGTAACTATTGGTTAAACAAGTTTGTCCCATCTCAGCTGATTACAGTAAACACCTTTGTTTTAAACTCACAATGATGGTTAATTTTCTTGGGTATGTCAGTGTTGATTGAGCCAAAAATCCATCTTTCAACTGCATATCAAAATATAATCACCATTGGGGTGTCTGAAAACATGAATCATCGAAAACTAAGTAATTCTGTTTGTCAGGAGCTGTGATTATTATATGAGAACCATACTGCTAGGTGTCCTTTTTAAAAAACATGACATACCAAATTGCTGAAAACTGGTGTTTACCACTGTAGCATTTCATTCTTACTTGTCATGTTAAATCTTGTCACTTTTTGTTATGTTGTTTCTCATCATATCGCAGTTGGATGTGACACATTCAGTTACATGACATGACTCATTGCAACCTGAGAAATTGTAGATTTGTTGGGAAAAAAGAAATGTTGCTATAGAGGATGAAGCTTTTCAAAAGCCTTCTTGATAGAATATGTTACTGACATTGTTTTTTTTCTCTTATAAGTGAGTACTCTTTTACATATCTTACACTTCATTCTGATCTCCTACTCTTGCCTTACTATTATCAGAAGTTATTTGTGG
This sequence comes from Polioptila caerulea, assembly GCA_013397295.1. Lineage (NCBI taxonomy): Eukaryota > Metazoa > Chordata > Aves > Passeriformes > Certhiidae > Polioptila > Polioptila caerulea. Next base: position 1,089,475 of record VYXF01012374.1, on the reverse strand, counting down.
TTTGTAGCTTTAAAAAAATCTACATAGAGATCAGACTTGGTTATACTTTACAAATGTAAAATACATGTTAAATGAACATCATCTCTTGACTACATGTACACATATCTTACATATCTTGTCATACCAGCACCTTTCTGTCATGTCTCTAGGTTTACCTATTTTGCAGAATGTGATCTAAGGAGCAAAAGTTAGAGATATAGTTGAGTTCTTAATAGAAAGTTTTTGTTAAAGCTATTTCTGGACCAAGTTGTATGTACACTCTCAAAAGCCAAAAAAGCAGGTTTTAGCAATTAGGTTGACAGATCACAGTTATAGAAACAGAGGACAGTTCATTTTGGAAGGGATCTCTAGAGGTCAGCTGGTATAACTGCTCTGCTCAAGAAGGGCCAAGAGCAGGATGCCCAAGACCATGTCCAAAATGCTCTTTTTTTTATTATTTCTGACCAGCTTTAGGATTGGAGATTCCACAACGTCTAAGAGCAACCTGTCCTAATGTTCAGTCACCTCCACAGTAAAAAACAAACAAACAAACAAACAAACAAACAAAGATAAGTGTACTGTTGTGTTCATATGGAACATCCTGTGTTTCAGTTTGTGCCCACTTTCTGTCACCAGGCACTACTTGAGAGAGCCTGGATCTGTCTTCTTTGAACCCTCCCTTCTATTTTCAAATACATTAATAAGATCTCCCCAAGCCATCTCTTCTCCAGGCTAGAGTCTCATCTTGCTCAACCTCTCCTCTTAGAAGCTATGCTCCAGTGCCTCAGCCATCTTAGTGGCCCTGCACTGATCTCTCTCTAGTAGCTCCAGGTCTCTGCTGTACTGAGTAGCCCAGAAATGGATACAGCACTTCAGAGAAGGCCACAACAGTGTTGAATAAAAGGGAAGGATTACCTGCCTCAGCCTGGTGACTACAGTTGTTCTCATGCAGTCCATGATACCATTAACCATCTTTGCCTCAAGGGTGCATTGCTGCCTCACATTCAGTGTTGTGTTCACTGGGTCCTGGATGCCATTTTTCAGAAAGCTGCTTTTCAGTCAGTTGGTCTGCAGCATAATACTGGGGCATGGGGTTGTTCCTCACTGCATTTCCCTTTGCTGAACTGCACAAGGTCAGTGACTTTCTGTCAGCCCATTTCTCCAGCCTATGAAGGTCCCTCTGAGTAGCAACAACTCTTCCCGATTCTGTATCATCAGCACACTTTCTGAGGGTAGACTACCCCATCATCCAGCTCATTGACAAAGATGCTGAAAAGAACCAGGCCTAGTATAGATCCATGGGCTACACCACTAGATACTGACCTCACAAAAGACGTTGTGTCTCTGAACCCATTTAGTCAATTTTTTAATCCACTTCACTGTCTGCTTATCCAGCCCATACTTCACCAGTGTCTCTAGGAGAATCTTGTGGGAGATAGTGCTGAAAGTATTACTGAAGTCTGTATAAAACATCTGTTGCTGTCACCTCACCTACCACGCTGGTCAAATGTAACTTCTTGAGTCCATGCAACTTGAAAGTTGGAAAAATCAAAATTGATAGGATGCCATTTCTTTCTCATCAGTAAGGGCCTGCATGAGGTCACTAGAGTTTCTCCTGTAGAGCAAATTATGTAATGAATTTTCCTCTGATCCAAGCTAGTTATGTAGAAAGCAATCTTGTTTAAAAACTTAAGATTTGTGGTCCAAATCAGAACTTTGGAAGTTTTATTGTGATCACCATACCACTGGCAGAAAAGTCATGGTGGGGCTGTGTTGAGCCCACAGACGTATCCTAGCATCTGAATATTTTCATGGATGTTGAAGGAGATCCCTACTATTAATCCCCCAACACCACACTCAAAATACATTCTTAAAAATCTGAGCTAGAACTGAAACACTGAAAGTTTTCACTAAAATTATTAAATACATTTTTACTCGCATTTCATCCGTCAAGAATATTGTAGAGAAAAATTTCCTTCTGGTTTCCATGGAAACAATTTTGTAAATGTATAGGGATTCAAAATGTAAAGTGGTGGGTGAAAAACTTGTGAAAATAAAGTGCGTTTGCAGTTTTTCTTCCTTGATAAATGTATGGAGAATTAAAACCTTTGACAAGAAAGGAGTGATAGCATATGATTTTCTAGACATATGGGAAACGTGTGCAAACTCAAGAGGCATGAATTATTCCTCTTGAACAAAAAAAAAAGCTTAGCAGATGTTAGTGTGCAAGAACCGTGTAAACATTCTGGGGGCTCAAAGAAGGGTAATTTTAAAAATTCATCAATAGGAATAAAGACACATGAAATTGCAACCCAAATATTTTTATAAAATTCACAGGTAATAAGTATTTCATTAGTTAATTTTCTCTGCTTTGTTTGAGCATAAGCCAGTAATTTCCCATGAAAAGTACTGGTCAGTAGGAATATGGGATATACTCTAAAAAGTGTTGTCATTCTTGATCATTACAACTTACAAAGATTTTACGGTTTTAAATACGTTAATCTGAGGATCAGACCCAGCTGTTCAGGGGCCAGGACAGGCTGTCAGCTGTAATTGCATCACATGACCAGCAGCACATATGCCCCATTGAGCATTGTTGGTGGGGAAATGGAAAATTAACCCTTCCAGCACAACTCTGCTTGCCACCCATGAAACTTAACTAAAATTTGTCTAAGTAGTGAAGTAACTGGGAGGAATTTTGCTCAACGGGAATAATATGTTATTATGATAGTTTAGACAATACAGGAGGAAGTAAAGAGGTTGTCAATCTAAATTGAGATAAAACCCAAATATTGTTTGTGAAATTTACTTCAGCTATATTTAAAATGTTTCAGCTCCTGTCAAGTGTTTTAAGGAAAACAGATTTTAGAAATGATAAACAGATCTTTCACAGAGCTAAAAACTGTTAATAAATTAAGTTTGTAGCTATTTCTAAGGAAATATTCTGTGGAATAAAATATTTTCCAGAACTTTTTAGTTTGTCTAATTAGCTTCCTGATCTACTGACTGCTCTTTCAATCTGAGACACATCTGTTTAGGTGGGAGATAAGACTTGAAATAAAGAAAAAGGCTTCCTGTTGGTTTACAGGCTTCATCAGAAGTTGGAAACTGATGGAGGGTGCAGGTTTTGTAATATCATTATGGCCATTTCAATGGGGCACATTCTTCACCTGTTAAATGCTTAAGTGGTTTTATGCTTTCTCTGGATATGTTATAGATTGAAAAAAAACTTGCCTCTGACAATACTGTATAATACTTAAAAATATGAGATCTTTGTCAATTCAAGCAATAAGGGAATTTCGCATTTATAATGATGTTAGAATGAGAAAAAAGCAATTAATTGTCATTTTTCTGGTTTTCAATAAAAAAAACCTTTTCAAAAGAAGATATTATAGACAGCCATTACAATGCCCCTAAAACTGAAATATATGATGTGTATAAATAACAGCATCCTGCTAAATGTAATATGAAAATTCAAGCTGGTATATCAGTATTAGATTGAGTGCCGTGCATCACTGCAAGGCTCCCTAAGGTTAAATTGGGCTCCTGCACTGAAATTCTAATTAGAAATATGAGTGCTCCAACTCTGTGTAAGTGCATGTCTGTTTAATCATTTTTGCTTTTTCCTTGTATCTTCCATTATTCCGTAGTCCTTTTCTTTCTCCTTTCTTGCTGTTTTCAAGCAACCCAATCTCCTCACTTAATCTAAGTGTAGGACCTTCCTATAAGTTAGCATTAATTGATAAGCAGTGTTTAATTATTATTTTTCATCTCTGAAGAGACCTGATATTAGCTCCCTGAGGGCCCTAGACAATGTTTCAGCCCTTTGACTCACGTGGCACAGCTCTGCCATCTTCTGACATATCTTTCTCTTGTCAGGAACACAGTCATTTTCCTTTTTCTGTCTATATTTTGTCTATATTTTGTCTTTAGAAATTTCCTGCCCATTTAATAGTTCACAAAACATTTTTAATGGACACTAGATAGAGTTAGTCTCTACTTGAGAGATGTATCTTAACTGAGTACGACAGTTGGTTTCTTTACCCCTTTCAATGACTCCTAGGAAATCTTTCACAAATATTAGTACAAGAGCTAAGTTACCACAAGAACATTCTTTTATTTCCTACTACCACATCTCACTCCTAAAAGAGTACATAAATTTCTTAAATTATTTATGTTTGGCATTAATTTGCCTAATTTTATTTAAAAATGTAATTAAATAACTCCAATTTTGTGTAGATTAATTTCAATGTAAATCCACTGTCCATAATAAAGTGGTTTTCATTTTACATTGTGTGACTCTTGCTGGTGAGGATGTAGTGTATAAATTTTGTTATGATAAATCAAAATTCCTTTTAAGAACTGCTTAAAACTTAAAATTTTCCTCTGATAGAATAATCTAATTAATTTTAAATTAGTATAGTTGTCCCAATATCCTTAATGAAATTCCAGCACACACAAAATTTTTCAAATACTTCTCAGCAGGTATAGTTTTATCAATGAAAATTAAATTATCATTGTGATAATAATGATTGTAGTAATAAATGATTATGAAATATTAACATGAATCCTGGAGTAACTATTTTCTTTCTTGGACAAAGCTAAATTATAGGATCTGAAGTCTCCTTTTAATTGCTGAATTGTACTTTTTCAAATCTTTGTTTTCTTTGGCATTAAGCTGAAGACCTTAAGTTTATTCAAAACTTTTCTCTCCCTCTAGGCTATTTTTTAGAGCTACCATTTCTTAGGACAGACCTCCAAATGGAACACATGCACAGCCTTTCTCTGTGGCTCTGTTTCTTGTCAGTCCCAATAAAAGAAGAAAGACAAGACAGCCTCTCCAGCCACAGGAAAGTCATAACCCCAGTTATCCTTTGGTAAAAGGTCCCTCATAGCTTGTTTTTAACCTGTTCCTGGTCTGTTCTATAACGGAAACCATTACATGGTTAAATAAAAACCTGAAAATAGTTTTAAAACTATTTAAAAATACGTAAACACCAGGCAATACCATAATCAATGCATACTCTATATTTAAACATTAGAAAAAAAGTTACATTAGGTTCCCTAAAACCACACTTAATCCCCATAAAATATTTAGTTTGCAAAGCCTAATTAATACAGCATAAACAAGAATACACAAAATACATAAATATATAAAATACAACAAAACACTTCCCAAAAAAAGTCCCCAGGTATTTAAACTCCAAAATTTTGGATTGAATACCAAACAAAGCTAGGATTTTTCTTAGGCCTAGACACGTAGAAGTTGGGTAGTCCACAACACTTGGAAGTACACCCAGATGTGTCCTTCACAAATATAACATCTGAATAAAATGTTATGTTGTATCCATTTGATTTATACCAGTTTGTCTGAATAGATGCAGCAGACATGTTTTGTTTTATTTTCCATGTATGGCCATGAACTCCATATTCAGTGATTTTACATGCAACTTTATTGCTGAAATCAGGAGTGTGCTTAGGTTTGGTTAATGCGTACACAAGTTCTCTATGACACGAGTGATTATTTTTAAAGTATATAGATCGAACTGGTGCTTGATAATAATTCTTGGAACTTGACCCTGGTTACATTACCATTTATTTTTAGATTCTGTGACCTTTTGGAATAATATTTTTATAAGTGCAGTAAGATCTTCTAGTGTGTGAATTAACATTGTACTGATGGAATGGAGCTGATTGCACTCAGCCTTTAGCTTCATTTGCAGCAACACATTAGTTGTGAATTAGTGTGCAATAATTCATACCCTGTTGCTTCTTAGATCTAAATATAACATTTGCCCAGCTTTAGAAATACAACATAAAGGCACTAATATTTTCAAATAAGGAGGTCCCTCTCTTAGTATTTTCATTTCAAATATGCTGTTCTAGGTGCCATATGTTACAATAATAACAGTCTATTAACTAGTGACATAGACTTCAGCCTAGCTTCTGTAGACATTCGTTCTCTACAGATACTTCCTATACTCAAAGTGTTGGGGTCCAGAGACATGAAAGGGGATCTAAGAGTCTCTGTATTGTAACAATCATACGTATTATGACTCTACCTTTTCTTTTTGCTTTCATTATAATTCACAGGACACTGCATACAAAGAAAACAAAATTATTTTGAAAAATATTGTGTTTCAGACAAAGTACATGATGGACAGGCAGGTAAAGTATTAGTCACAAGGAGTCTTTAGGCAACTAAACCTAACATTTAGGTTCCTAGAATTCTCACATCATCCTCAAAGTCTCCATCACTAAAGTCCCTTAGAAAAACAAGCATGGAAAGAAGATACTCAGAAATCATTTTCTTACAAGTCTGTCAAAAACTGAGGAGAAAGTTGAAGTTTCTCACATAATTGCCAAACTAGCTTCTCTCCTAATGAAGATTTCATCAGTCAGGTGGAATTAATTAGAACTGGCAACACTGAATTCTGCGGAGTGGTGTGGGACCCCAAAGGTCTCTATCGAATATAGGTCTGGCAGTCTTTAGTACTGTGGAAAATTAAATCCTGATGTCCCAGAGACTGTCAGATGCCCTGCCCATTGGACTGTTGGGTGTGGGTTTTTCAGTACACTACATGCAATTCTGTTGAGATTGAAAAATTTAAGAATGTAGGTGCAGCTACGGAATGTGTGTAGGCAATGAAGAAAAGTCAGGAAATAAAAGATTAGTTCACACACAGCATTTGGAAAACAAGGTTCAAGATCAAATTTTGCAGTAATACCAGTGGAATGAACTATCTTATTTGGTTTCTAAAACTATCTAGCAAGTAGGCTTAGAAAGAGGCGCTCATATGGTAAGCAGTACAGTACTGATGACTCAGTGGAATAATTTCCTAAAGTTTCCTATGCTTAACATGTCAGTATGCAGTCCTTTTGGAATGTTCTAAAATGGAAAGTGATATTAGACCATTCTATTTCTAGCACTTGTTCAGTTCCAGTTCTAAGAATGTTCTTGCATGTAACCTGAGCAACAGAACAGAGGAAACAGACTAACCTGCCCTTACAGAACAACTTGCGTAGGTACTTAATCCAGAATGCTGTGATGCCTCTTTGCAATGTTGATTGTATGAATTTTCTCTTTCACATTTCATAGCTATGTGGTCTGAATGCCTGTAGCAATTCATTTTTCTTGCAGATTACTCTCCTGTAAGATGGGCAAAACTGATGCAGTAGCAAAAGTTTATCTCTGCTGTAGTACTAGAAGCAAGTGTTGTGGATTGGACTGCAGTATGAGAGCCATAGCCTTTGTACACAGGAATGCACAAAAAAGTAGAAGTAGTTATCATATAGCTGCTTGTTTCAGCTAATCAACATAGGGAATAAAGAGCAGAGAGAGTATTGTAGTATGCACTGTAGCTTTTCTGAAGGTAGATCCTGCTGAGGGGCTTTCCCTGGTATACCTTATATTCATTACTGTTACCCATCCTAGCTACAATAAAGTGAATGTAATTGTCTCAATCCACGCTACCTTTCAGGTGCAGTTTTTTCGGTAGTTACTCTTGTTAGTTAAGTTATTCTTACAGTACTCTTGTATCCAAACTCTGTCCAAAACAAGGCTTAATGCTTTACTAATGGGAATTAAATGCTTTACTAATGTGACTGATCACAGTAAGTACTGCAACAAATTTCACTGATGTCACTTTAATTGATGGTATAGAAACAAGAATACTTGCTAGAATTGTAGAACTCTGATTTGCAGAACATCTTCTCATCCCTGCTCTCCTTTATTTTCTTCCTCTCTCTGCTTCCTTCTCCATTAATCTTCCTTTTCTCTCTTTCACTAAGAAAACTGAGTTGTCTAGGAAAATGGAAAGGCCAGAAGTAGCTAGGTGAATTCAGTTAGTCAATTATTTTTTACAAATTCTGAAAATTTCATGATCTACATACTTTCCGAGTAGTGACTAGATCTCACAGACCAGGGCCATTTTCAAAAAATTGTCTTCCAAGTGTGTGGAAAAGAATGTAACTTTTGGTCTCTGTTAACCCCTTTTGCTAATCTTTGCTTTAGAGTGGGTTTGTTGGAAACACAGTAATCCTGGCAGTAATTACCAGAAATAATCTATTATTATGCTAATTTATTATAAAAATCAAGTAATAAAAAAAAATTTCAACTGCTAATTGAATTATAAGCAAAATAAAGAATTCATTTTCTCCAAGCAAATTATTTCCAACTTGACTGCTTTTTTTAGTCAAATAATGAAACCATCAGATTAAGATATTTCAGTTGAATCTATATGTTTTCACTGTCATTTAACAATTTATTAAATGCAAAATTCTGCATGAACCCTTATTAGGTACACAATGATCCTTGTTAGACAGAGTTCTGCAGCCAAAACACAGGAAAAGAAATTGAGTTTAGGTCTTAAATTGCCTGATGATACTCCCAAATGAAGGATTTGCAGCATGTCATTATATATACAGATGACATTATGATTCCCAAGAGCATGGAAATGTTATAAATATAATAGGAAACAAACAAACAAACAAACAAACAAAATAAAAGAACAATCTGGTATGTATAAAGCAATTTATTCATCTGGAGGGATTATTTTTAAAATATTGAATTTAAAGATCAAATGGTTTTAACAGAAAGTCTAGTGTGAATGTTCAGTTAATACTATTTTACCTGGTGCATGCAGAACCTAGGAGGCAACAGCACTAATTAAGGAGCTAAAATCAGTAATGGCACAAGGCAGATTATAAAGTACACTCTGTGCAGGTATCAATTCTATATTTAGAGCAGAGTTAGTTGGGTGATGGGCTCACTCTAAATGTTAATAAGAACGGAAAGACTAGATAAGAGGAATGTACGTATTTAACTGGTTGCCATTATGGCAGATAACTAATGGGTATTTATCTAAATTATTTTTCCCATCCAGTTCATATTATTCATCAGTCATTTCCATTATTCATGGAAACACTTTTGACATGGGAACTCAGAAACTGAGTATTGTCATTGGACAGTATTCCAAGGGCACAACCTTCACTGCCCTCTACAACAAGAATAGACCCACCCAAATTGTTTTCAGGCCATTTTCTCTGTTTTGCGCTATCTGGTTGCAGGGCTTCAAGATGTAGTAGAGCAGAGGGTGATGGAGTAAGAGAGCAATGTAATAAGAATGTCTGTTTTCAGACTGATTAGGAGACTCCAATACAAGTAAGTAAAATTACACTCAAACTTTGAAGAATGAGGTGGGATTGGCGATTACATGGCATGCAAGAGGAAAAAAGAAGTATGGAGATTACAGAAGCAATTCAGTAGAGATACTCGTGCTTTATTAACCTTGAATTTTAAAATCTGTTCACCATTCTAGTAACTTCAAATTCAGAGTTTTTGCTTTAGAACTTTGTTTTGGCCTCGACTTAGACACGTACATCTTCTAAGGAAGTAGCCATGTAATGTATCTTAATGAGTTCCCTTTACTGCTGTTCAGAAAGCTCTTTGGTTTTGGTTGGCTCCTAGAGTATCTGCTGCAGCTCTGTTTATTGCTTTGCAAGTAGTAGTGCCAGAGAGAGTTACTGTGAGGATCAGCATTATTCAAATAATATTTGCACATCCATACAGATTAGTAGGCAGTGTTATCCTCTGTTAGGTGTGGGAAAACAAAGAAGTTGTGATCTCCCTGAGATAATTGAAGGAGCCTGTATTTTGAACTGAATGCAATTTCTTGCTCTAAGGCTTATATTCAGACCACAATTCCACTTTTTTTTAAACATCTTTCTCTTTAACCTATCAAACTGAGATACTTCTTATCGTAATTGTTTTGATATTAAACTGACACATTCAAGTATAATTTTCTAAGTGTGAATTATTACTCAGTGTTTTGTAGTAATAATGACAACATCAATATTTAAAAATAAACAGCTTGTTTGGTTTGTTAAATAAAAGCTTATCCTTAAAAAAGCAGATTTTAAAATTTAGCAAATTCCATGAATTAATATATCATTAAGCACAAAATATTATTTAAATAGGAAAGTTACCTCTCACATTGTTACAGCTACTAGTCCAAACCAATCTCAACAAATCTTTTTTAAGGTCTCTCATTCCACAAACTATTTTGTTTTGTCTCACTACATTGCTCATCACTGACAATTTCTTGCCCCATTCTAACATGCCCTGTGGGAGTTGAGGAATATTAAGGTTGGAATATACCCTGTAGCTTCATGTTGAAGTGGGCCTTTCTGTGGAAGAGATATTAAAAAAAATAAAATTAAATAAGCTTTAACTCCTGTCTGTACTGTGTCTGATTGGGATAGAGTTGACTTTCTTCAGAGCAGCCCTTTTGGTGGTGTTTTTTGGATTTGTGGATAAAACAGAGTTCATAACGTGTTTATGTTTTGGCTGTTGCTGAACAGTGCAGCATTCTGCTTATCTGTGGATGGGAATGGGCAAGAAGTCAGAAAGAGACACAGCCGGGACAGCTGACCCAAATTGGCCAAAGGAATATATTTCTTACAATAAAACTTCACACTCAGTAATAAAAACTGGAGGTAGATGAAGAAGGAGACACATTTTGAGTTCCAAGGAAGCCACTGCTCTGACATCAGCTGGACATTAGTCTGACTGGTGTTGAGTTCTTAGACTTTCCCATGTATTGTAACCAATTACAAACTTGGAGGCACAGCATGAAGATTTAGTGGACTTATAAAAATAAAAACTTGTTTTTCTCTGACATATAATTTCAGTTTTCCTCCAAAGACTAAGGAGGATGGTCTTTAAATATGAAACTTGATTAATATACTTAAAATCTTCTACTTCATGTGCAGTGAATTCCATTTCATAAGGCTATATTTAACTGAAAAATAATAGTTCTGTAGTATGAAGACAAGAAAGCAATGTTGGTCAATAACACTGTTAACCCCCTAATTTCATAAAAATAATAAACTAGCTTTAGAAATAGAATATAGGGAAAAATCAGGGAAATATAGGGAAATAGGCAAATATAGGGAAAAACATTAGTAAGTCACTCAAACAAAGTTAGTTGTCCCCACATCCATGGTAATTATATGCCTAATTTGAGATTTCTCTGTCTTGAAGCCCTCAGGAGTTGCTTCAAGATAGAAAGGCTATCTGAGTTGTCAGACTGGCACAGAATAAAATTTTTAAAATGAGTATAGCAGACTACAAAATGGTTTCTTGAGTTGCCTTTTCTGAGATGTCTTGGTTACAGAGAGAGGGATGGAGTTTAGCACTGTGTGGATGTGGCCAAGTTGTTGCTCTATACCATGCACATCCTGGCAGGGCGTGGTTTTAGCAGGAAAAGACAGGCACCCTTTCTTTCACCTTTGACCATTTTTCCTTCCTTCTCAGAAGGTGTCAACATCAACCCCTCTGTATTTGGTTCCTCTGCTGCCCTGTGGGTGCCAGCTTCCATTTTGCCCCCAGAATGCCGCTACAGGCCTTGTGCTGAAAGGGAAAGCATCAACAATGCAAGTTGACTGTAGCATGGAACTGACAAGAGTGGCTGGGGAGGCTGCCATGGGACAGGACAGGCGAGGGCAACCCCACAACACAGCAGTGTTAGAAGGGACACTGGAGTTCCATGTGGAACTGAGCTCAGTGGAGCAGCAGCACAACCCCCACTCAGGCAAGGCAGCTTCCAGGGAGTTCATTTTATCTTTTTTTTTCATTGTTCCGGGCTGGGGGGTGGGAAACATTAGCTGTGGAAGCTTCCCCACCATCTCGCCTTTGTTCCTATGACCACGTCACCGGTGCATGGGAGCAGTTGCCATATTGCCTTTGTCTGGGGAATCACGCAGACATGATCTACAGGAAGCATTCACCATCTTCTTTTGTTCCTGGTCTTGAATATCTTTTGGAAAAAATGACTTTTCTTTTTAGCTGCTTTTGCTGTTAATACTGTTAATAGCTGTTGCTATTGTGTATGTCGTATTCCATTGCTTTGTGTTTTTATTAAGTTTTTATTTCAACCCATAAGGGTCCCTAATGGAAGGGACTGAGGAAGGGGAGTGGCTTATTGGAGTTTAGTTACCTGCTGGTGTTAACATCAGCACATAAGACAAGAAATTCCATCAGTTCATATATATTCTCATGTATAGGTGTATAATAAATGCAAAAGTTTTATTGTGTTAAATATGACTATGGAATAAAAACTCACAGGACTTTTATGAACACTTGTTGCGTGCACAGGAAAGTTTATTTAATCTTGAAAGCTGAGGTCTTATTTTGTATTAATGCTGCTCTGTTGCAAAAAGAATGTTGTGCAGTAAATGTCATGAGCTACAATTTATGGGAAAATGGCAAATCTCAGGCAAATTAACTTAATCATAACTTACATTTCTAGGGAAACATACCATTTCAAGATTTGTCTGTAAACATTAACTTGATATCAATAATCAGTAAAGTGAATTAGACACATTGACAAACATGGGTATAACCATGGAAGATGGGCAAAGATTCATTAGCTGGTTTATAATACCTTAGCTGAATCCGTTAAAGACGCCAGGATGAGTGTCACAAGAAAACAGGATATTTGCAGACACAGATGCTTATAGACCAGCATCTGCAAAACTCCTGAGGCTTTTTAATACCACTTTGAAATTCAGTTAGTTATAAGGCATGGGGAACCTGTCCTGCAAACAGATATTAACAGTGTTCATTAGCAGAAACTTGCTAATGAAAAGTTCCATGGTGGTTTTCACATCATATTTAAGCTTCCTTTTACTAAAATTTACAGATATAAAAGTACTACTATTACTTTTCAGAAGTATTGGGAATAGACTTTATACCTTCTACATTCAGATCAGTAACATAAAATCATAGAATCACAGAATGGTTTGGAAGAGGTCTTAAAGATCATCTAGTTCCAATCCATTTCCTATAGTTAGAGATGCCACCCATGAGATCAGTTGCTCAGCACCCCATCTAACCTGGCCTTGAACACTTTTCAAGGATGGGGTATCCACAGTTTCTTTGGGCAATCTGACTGTGAGCTGTCTAGGTAGATGACTTTGTTCAGTCTTCCCTGGTCCTCCACTGCAGCCACTCTATCATAGAAGGCCACCAGGTTGGTAAGGCATGATGTGGCCTTAGGGGAAACATCTTTGTTTCACTGATAATTTTATCTCAATGATATCTCAATGTCATGTCTCACTGGGATCAATACTTTTGCCAGTTCTGTCAACACAGTGTTGTAGGCAGTAGGTACAACACTGATGAGAAAATAATGTCCAGCTCTACTTGCCCACCACCACATCACGCATACTCCTTGTCCCCACTGTAATCCAGTGTTCAGACTAAACAGAACATGTAGCTGGATCTGAATGCAAGACAAGGCTAGTGCCATGGGCAGAGAATAGAATCTCTCTAGAGTAGAGTAGAATTTGTAACTGTACTTTTGTCTACTTCATCAGATTTAAGCCCACAGGTCAAGACTTTTTATTAGTATGTTTATGTATGTTTTGTGGACAGACTAAAGCTTGCTCTACTCTATTATGGCTTAGAATAGTACAGTGCTGAAAAAAATACACTTTGATTTCAGTCTGAGCTTAATGGGTTAAAAAGCTGGAGCTGTTGTGGCTTTTCCTAGCAACCAGCTCACATCTGGCTAGAGTAGTGCTGATGGAATAAGCTCTTACTGCAAATATTCCCCATATGAAAATAAACAGATATTGCTTATATAGCAGACTTTCTTCCAGTTGTCAAGGACGTTGTGTCCATGGTTGGTCAGACTTCTGTTGTATTTAGCATTGTTCTCCTATCTCCAGATTCCATTAACATACCTGTTGCAGGAAATTTTCAGTAGCTCCGTATCAGGGAGCAGCAAGAGGAGGCTGCCCTGCAAGAACAGGGAAGTCAGAAGCTGAGTATAATAACAGGGCAGGCAGAGGTCTCACTGACAAGGGTCTCACAGCACCAAAACAAGGTAAGCAGAGAAGCTCTGGCAAGGGTAATCAGTTGCAACTAGGGATCCAAATCACTAATCAAGTTCTTGATGATGAAGCAGGTCCAAGGTCAGTCTGGGGAGGTGATCAGGTCCAAATACATTGTCTTGGGTCAGACACAGGTCAGTGCCTCCAGCCAAGTCTGCAGAACTCACAGGTCAAGCCAGGAAGTTAGACCACAGGTCAGGATTAAGGTTTGGCTTAATGGGGTTACCTCTCTGGGTGTACACATAGGCACGACTTCTGCGCCACTCCAGGGTAACCTAAGCAGGAATCAACAGCGAGAAACTCAGCAGACAGCCCTGCTGAAACTCCTCAGAAGTCTTTTGGGGAGACCTTTGGCAGAGGCTACTTCCGTCTGTTTCCTCATATTGTGTTTTACCAGCAAGCTGGCCTTGAGTACAGAAAGAGGAACTCAAAGGGATGGCTTGCAATTAGGATGAAACCAGTTCAATTTTTATGAGACACTGCAATTCATCTTCAAATTAATGTGCACTTTTCTACTTCTTTTCTTAATAAATCCCATGTTTTAAGATAGCAGTCCAGGAATAAGCTCAATAACATGAGTCTCAAATAAGCAAGATCCCACTTTAAGACCTACATGGAGAGCACCTCTAACTTGAGTAAAGCTCACTTCCACTAAGTTTTCTCAGAAACATTGCAAAACTATGAAAACGAAAGTTTTCATTTTAACCTGGGTTATTATGTCTGAGGAAAAGGCATTTGTTAAAGGAATTATTTTTTTGTGGTCCTTTTGTAGAAGAGGTATAATTAGTCCACCAACCAGCAGAGTAAGGGAAAAAAAAAAATGCTACTCTCTGCATTTTTGTTAATTTTAAGATTTTTTTTTTCTAATTTTCTGATTGTCTATAGAATTATCTTCCTGCCTTGTTTTCCTAATTTTTTTTTTAAACTGGGCCTTCTGAGCAAATTTGTACTGGTGGACTTACTTTTAGTGTTGGTATAGCATCAGAAACCAATTCCCTCAAAACAGACTGATGGTCCATCTGGTTCAGTATCCTGTTTCCTGTAATGGCTAGTAACAGATGCTTGACAGGAGATTGCAAGAAATCCCATAGAGCCCAATTTTGATACATTTATTCATTAGGGTATTATTTTCTGAGTTAAAGGTGGACATTATGTAGTAAATATGCTTTTATTTTTAAAAAGGTATCTTACCACATAACAGTGATTATTCTTTTTCAAGTATATCTTCAATTCTTTCAAATGTGTTCACTCCTTTTATGAATCATATTAAGTGATCCATCCTCACATAAATCACAAAACACAATAGTTTTCTCCAGTCAAAATTAAAAGGGCAAATATTCAATCTTCTGGAGTTCAAATTATTTATCCAAAACATTAGTGGATTACATGTTCATGGTACACTTTTTAGAAAGAATAAATAATACAAACTGTCAGAAAATACACTCAAATTGTGCAAATTAAACACAATAATTGGCATCTGGAGCACCTGGAATTTATTGAAATCAAAGATCTGCTATTCGGAAATTTTTTTTAAATATCTTTCTTCTATACCAAACCAGTAATAGAAATAACACTAGATGTAACATGTAGATGAGTCATTTTCTTCATTGTTGCTTTTATGTACTGCTAAATTATCATATTTTAGTCATTGTGTTAATGACACAAGCAAGCAGTTAGTATTGCATGTAAAATTCCAGTTGCTTTATAATTGATTCTATATGGGGATTTTTCTTTCTTTCCACATCCCTGTGCTATACAGAAACCTCCAGGTCAGTGCCTCTGCAGTAGTGTACACATTTTAAATGCCAAGCAATGTGAATGCTGAACAGATATGAGCAGATCACTGCTGCTTCTTGCCCCTGTCTGCAGCTCTGTTTCAAAGCAAGAACTGCGCTGAATCCTTTTACTGGCATTTCTTTGAGAATTGTCATTATATTAGAATTAGAGCTTTTAAGTATTTTTTGAGTCTTGAAGGGTTCCATGTCATAGAAATTTCCCAAAAGTAGGTTAGATATTACATGCATTGACAGCTTAAAAAAGGGCACAAAGATGAGTTGCAATAGATATTCAGGAAATTGAGCTTGAAGCAGCCACAGAGTATGTAGTCTTCTTAGCACTCTAAAACTCTTTAAAACACAGACATTTTAGGGAAAAAAAGACCTTTTAGTACTGATGCTCACCAATTTTATTTAATATAACAGTATACAAACAACAGAATATGTTTACAATTATCAAAACATGTATTTTAAGTTTTAAAATGTGCTTTTTAAGGCAATTTTCCATCATCTGTTGTCTTTCAAGTTGATAACCTGTAATATTAAACTATAAAAAATATTTCAAAATACATAGAGATTCAAACTCAGGCAGTCATATCTTTCAATATGTCTGGTGTAAATGTGCCTGCAGAAACCTAATTCTTGACCATCATTCCCCTTGCCATAAACACTGGTTTTCACTGGACTCTTGTCACATTCCCTGCAGAGGATGGACAATACTTTTTTAATGAGCATTTATTTAGAGTTTTGTTTTCTGTTCATTGTTCAGTGTGTGGCCCTATGACTTCTTTATTCTTCATTATTTAAACTTTACTTGGAAAACAGTATTCATTAATGTCTTTTCTGTGGCATTCATTACTGTGCTGTTTGGCTATTTCATGCAACAGTTAATTTATATTCGCTTGGTCCTTTTGACCCTGGGGGTCAACTCCTCATTTTACAGGTGGGAAATTGACAGAGGCAAAGAGAAAAGGAAAATGCATCTTTTAAAATAAAAGTCCTGAATCAGAGAAAATCATATTCGATTCTCATATGTAGAATAATTTACTATAATTTATTATAGTATATATAATTTGTTGTTTAGAATTATTTATAGTATAATTTATATTTTTATAGCCCAACTTCTCCTATTGCAAATGTAAATACTTGCTGTTCAAACAAATCAGACTCCCAGGATCAAGATGTAGCTCTTATTTTAGATTCCCTGAAAATTTCTTTGCTACTTAAGCCACTGAAGTAACTGAACTACTCCAAAGACTGACAGCACACAAGACATGCTTATCAACAGACTATACAGTATGCAGACTAACAATTCCATTTTACACTCTGAAAATTATATTTGTTTTTATATTTCTGCCCATATCCTCCAGACCTTACTCCTCCCCTAGCCATTATAATATGCTGTTATAACTAAATTATGTCATAGAATCATCAAATGTTTTGTGTTGGAAAGGACGGTAAGGATCATCTAATTCCAACCTCCTTGCCATGAGCAGGGATGCCATCCACTAGACCAGTTTGCTGAGAGTGTCATCCTATCTGGCCTTGATGGGGTACCCACAACTGCCCTGCTGAGCTTTGTGTCATCTGCAGGGTTGCTGAGGGTGCACTTGATTCCACTGCCTATGTTATCGAACATCTGGAAGGACACCAGTTCCAAGAAAGAGCCTTGAGGGACTGGACTTTGTATACTATGCATTATTCTGTTTTTCTTGTCAGTTTTTCTTCACTGTCTGGATAGCATAATTCTGGGACATCTTTAGCATTTCTAACCTCAGTTTTCCTTTCACTTCCCTTAGCAGCTTTAAGCCCCTTTATCTCCAGCTCCTCAGGTTTCTTATTTAGTACTTTATCTGACCTTTATCTCTACCTCTTTCTCATCCATGTGGTTAGGTAATTCACTGAAGCACAAATAAAATAATGTCTATATTGTACCAGAGCTTAACCCCATTCCTCCATTAAGCAATTAGTAATAGCAATTGCAGCAAGTGTTATACAGCATGTTCCCAACATGCTGCATGTTCAGTGAACATCAATCGTAAAATAGTAGAAATTTAGTACTACTAACATTACAGACAACAGGCAAGTTTATTTTAGTCTTTTATAACAGTGTCACATTTGGGCAGATTTTTGTAGAGGTAGCAGAAGGAATATTATTCAACAAATGGCATTGCCTAAATGAGGAGCTCTAAAATTCAACAGCTCCATATAACAGATAGTCTCTTTCTTGCAAGAAGTTTTAGTGTTCTATTCATCATCATTCTAATTTCATCTAGTGATGAAATTTTAAAATAAAATGAAATAAAATATCTCAAAACAACTTACATTCATGTAAAAAATTAAGCTCAAAAGCAAATACTGTTTCAGAGTGATTAGCCATGGAGAAAGTGTATTATAATGTGAAGTTTAAGGGAATTTACCCAATAGGTAAGCCTGCCACTTCGAATTCAATGCTACACTAATTCATAGAAAACTGTAATATACCTGAGCTCTGAAAAATAATTGAAAAACCCAGAAACTCAATAAAAGGATTAATTATGTGATCAATAAAGATTAGAAAAATCTTGAACACTAAAGTCTATACAGAATCACAGAATCACAGAGTGGGTAGGACTATAAGGGACCTCAGTGGATCATCTGGTCCAACCTCCCTGCTCAAGCAGGGTCATCCTAGAGCGCCCAGCACAGGGTTGTCTTTAGATGGTTCTTGAGTATCTCCAGGGAGGGACATTCCACAATGTCTCTGGGCAACCTTTTCCAGTGCATGGTCACCCACCCAGTAAAGCTTTTCCTCACATTCAGGTGGAACTTCCTATGCATCAGTTTCTGCCAGTTGCCTCTTGTACTAATGCTTGGCAGCCCTGAGAAGAGCCTGGATCCATATTGATGAGGTCCCCTCTCAGTGTCTCCTCTCGAGGCCAAACAGGCCCAGCTCCCTCAGCTTTTCCGCACAGCAGAGATACTCCAGTCCCTTAATGATATTTGTTGCCCTCCACTGGACCTGCTCCTGGAAATCCATGTCTCTCTCATCTTGAGGAGCTCAGAACTGGACACAGCACTCCAGGTAAGGCCTCCCAAGGGCTGAGTAGAGGGGCAGGATCACCCCCTTTAATCTCCTGGCTGTGCTCTTTCTGATGCACCCAGGAAATACAATGGACTCTCCTGCTTTCTTTGTGAACTGAAATACTTGGAAGTTGTTCTTCAAATAGCAAAGAAGTTTTTATGCATAATATCAACACATTCTAAATTAAATTGCCACAAGCGCTTCTCAAAAAGGAATGTCTGTCATGTGCTAAAATACTCTAAAGTGCCTTAGCAGGTTTTTCTCTGTTTCTGAAGACTACAAACTACTATTATATCAAAATATTACCAGCATTAAATCGAAATTGCATCAGTATGTAGATAGGGTTAAATCTGTTGGTCTGTTTCATACAGGTGCAGCTGTTTAATAACACCTGTTGTTAATTACCTACACAAATAATCTACACCTTCATCTGTGAAGATAGATCTTATCATATATTACTAATAGCAAAGATTCTGTCCTTTTTATATACAGAACTGCCTTTCTTAATGTCCACATTCTAAATTAATATGTTATTGATATGGTTTTAAACCAAATAAAACAAATAAGTTGTTCTTCAATTAATTGCCTGGAATGGCATTAATCATTAATATTTACTACTTCTAATGATTTTAAGTATTTACTGTATTTTAAAAGTTGATGGTAGAAGATTTTACTGTAAGTTACCTAAGAAAAAACAGGTAAGAATAACAGAAATGTTACAAATGAAGGTGACATGATATGAATATTACAAATGAAATAATAAGATGAAAATTTAGAGGGTAAGTGATAGGAGGAGAGGCTGAGGGAGCTGGGGTTGTTTAGCCTGGGGAAGAGGAGGCTGAGGGGTGACCTTAGCACACTCTGCAGCTGCCTGAAAGGAGAGGTGAGGGTCAGCCTCTTCTCCCAGGCAACTGGCAACAGGACAAGAAGGCATAGCCTCAAGTTGTCCTAAGGGAGATTTAGGCTGGGCATCAGGAGGAATTTCATCATGGAAAGGGTTTTTAAACACTGGAATGGACTGCCAGAGGAAGATGGTGGAGCCACCATCCCTGAAGGTGCTCAAGAAACGACTGGACATAGCACTTAGTGCCATGGCCTCATTGGCCAGGTCTGAAGTTGGACTCAGTGATCTCAGATTCTTTTTCAACCTAAATGATTCTGTGGCAATAATGCGCTTGATTCCTCACAAAATATTTCCATCGGTTAATAGCTGATTTAAGTCTATGTGTGAAAAATAATAATATTAAGATTGAATTTTAATTAAAGTAATTGCTCTTTGTAGCAGATTTCTTCTTTAAGGAATAAATCTAAAGCTAACATTCAGCTTCCTCATTCTGGCAAGCATTACATTTTTACATTTTTATGTCAGGAGAGATTAGAAATCACAGTTGAACATAAAGCCTTGCTGGCTTAGCCACAGAACTGAAACTTATCCAGATCTCTTCCCAAAGATCTTTCTGTTTAAACAGACAAGGTAGGCCACACATGTGAGAATTCACAAGACATGCAAAGTGACTTGGAATCAAACTGAGCAGATAAATGGCAGAGACAGAAGTAAGAACCAAGCTTCCCGAGACTCAGTTTTTGTGTTGATTGAGACTGTTGTGTAACAGTTCATCAGGATTCAGAAGTATTTGGTATTGATTTAGTTCAAGACTATTCACTTCAACTCAACCTCTGGTACTCAGTATTGCTTCCAGACAAATATTTTACTAGAGATCAGCTGTACCAAGTTTTTTTCTGGAAAAATTATAAAGACCTTGTATTACTCATGTAAGAAACTTCTTCCGAGGAAGTGCTTTGTTCTCCCTTTGTCCTTAAGACAGTGGCTGAGAAACCACATGAGAAAGCTCCTTTGTGAAACTGGCACAGTGGTAGTCTGATCGGGGAAGTCTGGTCCAAAGTTCAGTCAAGGAGCTTTACATAAAGTTTCCTGGTAGCCCACGAATAAGATGGGACTAATTCTACTCCTTAAAACTATTTTCTCAGCATTTTTATTACACCAAAATGAATAAAGTTTGGTTATCACTGAAAAGTGTAACAATCATTTCAAGCAAAATCAAAATAACAAAGAAGTAAAACACCCATAACCAAGGGGATTTGGTACAAAAGACCAGGCTGACTGCGGGTGTACCAACCCATATGAGTCTTTAGTCCAATTAGGGATTGATGAGTATGAGAACATCATACAGACAGCTCTAAAAGCACCTAAAAGCAGAAAGGTTTGTACACATAACAATGAAAGCAGAGGAAATGTCAGTACAGGTTTCAACATGATCCTGGTGATTCAAATTTGGAGTTTGAGGGGGTTACATCTTTCTCCGTAACAATTTACATTATCGTACCTAATGAAACACTGAAGAAAAACTGGGGAGTGAAGGGGAAAGATGTTAAGCAAACATGAGGCCTAATCAGTATTCTTTGTGACCATCATTTTCTACCAAACTGCATTGAAACCATACTCACTAGACAGAGGTAAAGCAGTAGTTCTCTTCATCTGCTGACGCAGACTGGATTGCAACTCGAGACTGGCTTTTGCTAATTCTGGAAGCAGCAATCCCTGTCTAGATGTCTAGAATTAGATTTTACCTCCTTAAAAGTGTTTATCTCTCTTTTGCTTCTGAGATAATTATCAGAGGGCAGACTGTTCTGCTTTCTGTGTTGTGTTTTTGGGTTTTTTATTAAAGCAAATGAGAGCAAAAAACTGTATTACTTGCATGGAGGAAGTTTTGACCTTTATAGTTTAGACTTAATATTTCTATAATGCTTTTGAGTTTTTTGTTTAAAAAAACCTTAGTCTTTGTACTGTATCTAATGCATTAATATTTTGGAAGAAAGTAACAGCCTTCATGCAAATTCAACAGCACTTGCTCCAGCAAATGTTGTTGGTTGTGCTACTCATGTGAGTGAATAGCATTCACTACTACAATAAGAACACAATGATGCACATTGTGAAAGGGCCTTTCTAGACTTCTCCACTTCATAATTTTGGTAATGCAGAAGGAATCTGGAGTAAAAAAGGAAACATGGAGAAGAAAATTGATTAAATGATGATTTTGAGATCTGAAGCTGTGAACACCTTCTAAACACAGTGTGAGTCTGCATATATGTTTGATTTATTTATTTTATTAATTGAATATCAGACTGAAATAGGCAAGATGCTATGGCATATCTGCATTTGACTTATTTGATTATGATTATAACAATAAAATTGACTGTTAGCTAGTTTTTGGTTTATAGAAGTACAGATACTGTAGAGACTATGTTATTTAGAATGAGATTGACTGTTAGCAATTACAAATAGTTTAAATTTTCCAGTATATTTGAGGTCACATTAATATTTCATCAGTGAACAATCTGCAGAGTAGAGACTTATGACTTAACCAGTCATCAGTGATGAAGCGATAATATTTCCTTCACAATCTGAAAAAGTGCCATTTGAAAAATAGCATGATAAAGACAGAGGCTATTTCAGTCAAAAAGATAAATATTTTATTATTTGTGTTTACTTCATCCCTTGCAGGAAGAAGCAAGCTTTTCCACCAGTAGAAGTAGATAATTGTTATTTAAGAGTATAATTATTAATATGGGCTTCCTACACACAGCTCAACCAAAGAATTTCAGTTCAAATCCCCATTATTTTATTAGAACCCAGTGATAGTGGGGTACAGTTGTGATGCCTTATGTATAGCCTCACTATCTTACATATTTTTGAATAATGAATGTGTAATGATGATATGCAAATTTTGACTTTTTAATAACTGCTCTCATAATGTGTCACCTAACTTGGGCCACTTCTGTGTACCAATTTATAGTAATGAAAAATTACACTTTGGTTTCATCTATGTTCTTATCAGTATATGAAGTATTATGTTAGCACGATGCAGTTCATGGACTTTATAGCTGAGATTCTTACGCATGACTACCTGGAAATGAACCATAAATAACCATGGCTTGGTGAGCTAAAAACAGCAATATTCAATATAAAACAAAATCCTTTATTTGAATCTCTTCTCTCTTCTCTTGTTATTAGTGTAGACAAAGAAGTGGGCATGCAAAGCAGAAGCAGATATAATTTTTCTGCATGCTACTGGAATTGTTAATTTGATAATTTCCTGCTGGTAAAGAAATGACTTTAAGATATTAATTCAAAACTTGTTTGTAAGAGAAGAGACAGAGCCCAGTACATTTGAATATTACAGAAGGAATAATGAAATATAGTATTAAGTATGTTTAGCATTTTGTGCTAAAGTCTTTATTTTATGGATTTGCTGTCTTAGGGTTTTACCTAAGTCTAACAAAAACAGTTTGAGAGGCCATAATAAATTATTTGTGAACCATTCAATTAAGCATTTGTGATGATATGAATTCGTAATGTTGTGTAATGTTTTGAATATTTATTGCATATCTGTTTTATGTCGAGCATATTGTTATACCCTCCAGGACATTTTGCAGGAATATATTTGATTTGAAGTGTTATTTCCTGGAGGAACAAGCAGAAGTATAATTCTACTCTATTACTTCAACATGTAATGGTATCCCTCTCTGCTACATAGTCAAAGATATTTTCTGCCCAACCTTTTGTCCAATAAAATCAAACTGTTGTCAGGCATGAATGTAGTCACTCCAGCTTGTGATGATCTAAGTACTCACTTTGTATTTAAAATGTTTCCTTTGACACATAGTCATTGTTTTACAGTCTTCAAAGTGCAGGTAGGGAGTATAATTGTACATTGATCAAATCCAAACCTGGACCTAAAAGAACAGACTTCTAAATCACATTTGCCTTAGAAGGACTGTAAAACAGAGCTATTTAGAGTCTTTTGGCTTACCATATACAAATTATTCTTCACTATGGGGAAATATTTAACCTTCAACCGCTTGGGCACACTGCAGTCTATTGAATAATCATCAATGTATCTTCATCAAAACTACCAAAATATCCTAAAGAACTGATCTGTCATGGAATGATTGCAAAGGAAAAAAAAAATAAGGAGTAGCTGTAGAAAATTTCCATCTAAAGAGAAGATCTATTACTTTTACCCTTCCATCTCTAACCTAAGTCTACAGCACCATGGAAATTTGTAAAAGAAAGCAAATATATCCAACAAAATGATCCACCCAAATATATCCTAGCAAAAAATCAGCAAAAAATATCCATCCATCAGCCTTATGAAAATGAGGCACTGACTGTGTATGCTTCCTCTTTTGGGGGAATGAAAATGCAAATAGTCTGCAATGGATGTTGTTCTTGTTGCTTAGTACATTGCTATGAGCTGTTAAGATGTGATTATAAGTTCAGTGTGCAAATATATACAGAACATAATAAAAATATTTATGATATGAGCTATAGCAGTCAGTAAGATAAACAGTGCTGACACCTCAAGAAAATAAAATGTCTCATACATTTTATGTTATATTTATACATGAAAATAATTGGGTTTGTCATTTCTATAACAACACAGAAAACATCACATAGAATACAAAAAAGATAAGTCTTTAATAAAACAGTAGGAATGCTTTTTCTTGTGGGGTGTAGTTACATTAAACAACATGAAGGAAATCTTTCTCAAAAACTAGAATTACTTGCTTGAATCATGAATTGGTTTAATAAACACCTACTTTCATTTCTGTTCTCCAAAATTCCTTTTTTTCTTCAGTTTACTTTTGATATGAGCAGTACTTTTCAAGTTATGTGTCATCCTCAAATCTCTCATCATGGATCTTCCACAGGGTCAGGTGTATTCAGTGCCTTCTGAAGTATCAGATTGCTCTGTGAACCAAATCCTCTATGCCCTTGAGTGAAGCAAGCTGAAAAGCATTGGTTTCTGGCAATCAGCATATTTGCTTTTTTATTCAACAAGGGTAAAATAATGCATAAAGTAATTGCTTAACCCAGCTTTTGGCTCATTTGACTCCAAAACTGGCATGCTGCCAAGCACACAAAAGCTCCAAAAGGGCAGCCATAGATGCCATTACCAGCAGTTGGTCACTGAAAGCCAGCAGTATATTTAGAAGAGGCAGTGAGGGTTTCTTTATTTTCCAAATGAAGACACTAGCCTTAGGCTAAATGTTGGTTTGGTCTTTGTAATGGCTGTTAAAATGGTTCCATCCTGTTTGCTGACAAAGATTTTATTCATCCTAGTAAAATCAGTTGTGCATTACAGACATGTGCTAACAGTAGATGTTAGAATTGACCTTTCTGGTATTTTCTTTGCTATGGGATTTTTTGCTTTGGATCGGGTTTTGTTTGGGTGGGTTTTTTTGTTGTTTTTTGGGTTTTTTTTTTCTTTTGGTTCTAATAGGATTCCCACACCACACCACACAGAACCCCCTAATTATCATTCCCTAATTGTTAACATCAGTCTAAGGGCTAGAAAAAACTTACATTAATTTGCATATCTGAAAATGTGTGTGTTCTATTGACATGTGAGTTGACTTCTGCCTTTATCAGTCCTATCAGGTCTATCACTTTCACCTCATCACTCCTTCAGTTCCTTCTCCTTAAGTTTAGTCTGTTGCCCTCAAATATCTGCAATCAGGCTATTCAGAATAATTTTAGGTATCTAGTCTTTGCTAACTTTCAGGTTGAATACTGTTGAAGTTACATTTTCCTAAGCATCAGGAAAGAAATTTCTTTCTTGAAGACATATTAACTAAATAAAAACAGTTGCTACTGTGCCTTCTCTTCCATATTTAATTTTAGCAAACATACTAATTTTATCTTTCTTTCCTAAACTATAACAGTTGTCTCATCATCAATACCAACCCAAGGGCAATGGTTGGTAGCAATATTATGTGGTACAGCAAGCTAGTGTATCATTTTGTTATGAATAAAAATTCATCAGTGGTTTCCTGTGAAAAATCAAATATTTTTGTTTTTAAATTACAGTTTTAGCAAATTTCATTATGCAAAAGATTTCATTTCCTTACTCTTTCAATGCCTATTCTAAGTGTTTGTATATCAAATCTCTGTTCTTAATAACTGATGCAAGTACCATCAAGAACCATTAGAACTACAAATTTCACTACACAAGAACCACAAAATGTCAAGGAATAGTTTCAATACACACAATGCAAATCTCCAGTAAGGACTTGCCAACTCACCACCTTGACTTACAGAACCTTGCATCAAGAATACATGCTGGTTTTATTCATCAATAGGAAATGGCTTGAGGAGGATAGCAAGAGGTGAAGGGAGATTTTCCACTTTAGAGCTGATTCTGGTCTTCATTTTACCCTTGATAAAGACCAGTGTTACTGTTTAAAGTGTAAATCATGGCTGTCATTCTACATATGAAAGACAGAATTTGGGATTAAGCAGGCAAGTAACTCCACCATTGTTCAAGCTCTCCTCCTCTTGACTCAATACAATTTGTATATACACACCCATAGTACAAACACGATGATGGCTGACTGTATGTCAGCCTGGATGACTGCAGAATGTACACAGGTGTACATCACAGAAAGCTGGAATGATCATATCATATTAGGATTGTGCAGTCAAATTCTAGCTCAGCTCTTTAGTTCAGTGGTACATTGTTTTATTATCAGATTTTTATTATCTTATCACTCTCAGATGTAATTTATTGAAAGAGAAAGCTAAAGATGCAGCTTGCATAGGGAGCACTATTTCCCTTTAACCTTAAAAGGTTGTATGAATTTGTAACTGAGTGAGTCTTTCCTAATATTTTTTTCCTTGTTTGTAAGAGTTCGCGTGCTGTTTTTATAATGTTTTCATTGATGTCAAGACCTTGGTATAAAAACAAGACTAGCACCGTACTAATTTACCCCATGGTCTCCTGTGTCTTCCTTTGCCTCTCTCCTTGAGCAACTGGCATAGCTGCAGGACTGTTTACTCCACAGCTTATTTCCCCTTTATCTTTGATGTCCCAGGATGTCAAAGGCTGTGAATTTAATATTGATTTTATAAAGTACTTTTACTGTAACATGTCAGTTAGGATTAGCTTCAACCTCGAGGAAGCTAAGCAGTGAGCTGGATTTGCACGCAATGTGGCTCTCCAGCTCTCAGACTCTTTTCCCGAGCGAATGCTTTATTTATAAGAGTGACAGTGTGCTGTGAAAGCAGGGATAGCACACAGCCCCCAGCTATCTCTGTGTCTTGTATACACAACGTCAGTGCCCTGTGTATACATTAGGCTTGAAAATGTAAGTGGATCAGAGAGACGTATCATTTGCTGGTATGTAAACAGACAGATGAGTTTATAGATCGCATTAAACCCCAGTGGCTGTAACTAGTGGAAGAGACTTCCTCGAGTCCCATCCCCCATCTCACTCCTCCTTGTTCCTCCTTATACTATCAACACCAACACCAGGAGCTGGACTCAACTCCTTTAGTGAGCAAATAAAGGCATCTTTCCAAAGGAGGAATCACAGCTGAAGAATATTCTTGCTTGATCTTGTTCCCTTTGCCTTTTATTGCTCCTTTGAAATGGCAGGTGCTGCTGATGGAGTGTACTGATATACAGATTAATCTGCAAAGTCTTTTCATAACTCATTATTGATCCTCCCTCAGTCCCAACAAAGGTGAAGAGTTTGTCTTGATATTGCCCTTTTTCCCCTCTTTTTCTTTCCTTCTTTTGCTTTATACTTTTGAGAAAGAACAAAATTGCACTTGCCGTATTTTCTATCTAAAATTGAGAGGTGAGGTTTCCTCAAAGACTGATAATGCTAAAGCTTGGAATTGCACTCTCAAGGGAACAGTCACCAGTTTTCTTGTGTGTTGAGCAAATCATGCCAACTGATTACACACTCTTAATGAAAGATTAACTATTTAATGCATTAGCTTTTTGTGAGCACATGGAACAGCTGTGCACTTGGGCTGTAGCTGCCCCATTCATAGCACGTTTGATTCCTCATCTCTCCCCAGTTGCTCTGATCTTGCCTTCCTCCTCAGCTGGGACATGAGTTAGCTTAGGTCTTCTGAGCATTTTGAAGATATTTATTGTTTGGTTCATTAATTATTCTACAAGCCTTGACTTTGATGCCTATGTACACTTATGGCAACATATAAATAATAAAGAAGTTATTATTCTTGATATAGAGCATATATGGCTGCTTATAAAACATCATTCATGTAGCTGTATTATCATTCTTGTTTTTTAGTGTCTTGCTCCACCTAGGTATATATGACAGTTTGAGGTTTATTTTAGGTTATTTTCATAAAATATATGTCACTCCAGTGTAAAATTTGCAAGAGTTCATAAATAATATTGCTGAGCTTTAGTAGCTGAACAGAGAAGGGGTGGTTGTTACAAAGCAACATCTGTGATTTCAGTTGTTGCAGGGAGGAAATTTGAAACATAAAACTGAGAACAACTTTCATGTGCATGCAGGTATGCACATATATACCCTTCCTGTTTGTACTGGAGATTAGACTATTTTTGGTGAAATCAGGCAAACATGACTTTGAATGATAGACAAGGTCATTTTTTTGCATAATTATTTGCGTAAGCATTCATAAACTGATTTAAGGCTCAAAATCTGCAGATCAGACTCCAAAAATAGTATTTCAAGACTTAAAAATATTTTCCTTTGGTATCCATTCTCCTGCTTCTTAACCATGAGAGAGATACTGTGAGGAAATAGCCCCAGCAAATGATTTATGTATTTCTCACCAAGATAAAAAGACAAGAGGATTTCCAATGTTATGGTAAAGTGAAAATTTCCACACTAGATACCAGTGCACAGAACTTTGGACATATGTCAACTAAATAATCAAAGGAAGTCCAAAGCATTTTGAGTGCAACCTGTCACTACTGCCAATGTTGCAGTCAGCCCATAAATATTTTATATACCTGAGAACACCATCTCTTCTGTTCCCTTTGCATTAGGTACACAATGTATCTTCTCTAGTTTATTTAGAACTCAGATATTACTTTTTCTCTCTCTACATAATATGATGTGCTACTTTATTCAGACAATATAGGTAGTTAGAAAATTACTAATTTATATAACCTTTAGAATATTTAATAGGGTATGTGCTAATTAAGGATAACTTGTCAATCTGTAGAAAAAAATCAGCTAATTTTTCACTCAGTTTTTATGCAATTCATGCATACAAGGTGTGTTGAAATATCAGTGAGGATTTGCTTTGAAATGCAATGAAAAACAATGAAATTTGAAACTTTGTAATTAGTTTTTTTTATCACTAGAAGTAAAGCAAGAGTAATACAAAATTCAATACACTAAAACTGACAGTTGTGTAGCCAAATAAACACCTGAATGACAAAACTGTTCAAAATATACATTTCAGAATTTGCACACAACCCATTATATGGAAGTTCTTCCACACAAAAGTTTTCTGTGAACAATGTATTGACTACAATACATCTGAAAAGCTGGACTTTGGAGATGTCTCATTCCACAAAAATAATCCTTGCATACATGCAAATCCATTCACAGAAAAATTTTTATTACTATTATTCAGGTATATGTTTTATTTCAAGGAAGCAAATACTCCAGGGACTTTTAACAAACCTGCTTTTATGAGTGATTGTGAGTGTCTTCCTTTCTTCATAGAAACAAAAAAAAAAAAACCCAGGCAGTCAGATGTGAGTTAGGGACTCTTCTGCCACAGAGAACCAAAGACTGACAAAGCTCTGGGTGGACTTCTAAGGGTTTGTGCACAAAGTTTCCAAAGATGTTTTAAATTAATTAAATAGTGTGTTTAATATGTAAATAACATGTAAATACTATGTAAATGCTACTGCTACTTCATCATACAGCTGCTGGAGGCATAGAAAGTGTAATACTTCTTAATATCACCCAAAGACTCTGTGGTATCATCGAGAGTTGAATGAAGGTCTCCTGAAGCTCTGTTCACAACAAGCCGGTTTGCTTTCATCCAATAATCCCTGACTGCCAGAGGCTATTGCAGGGTGGCCTAAATTAAACAAACCCTGAGGTAGTGTTAATTTGTGCCATAAGGTCAAAATAGTCTCTATTAACCCAAGGGCTTTGTTAGCACAATAGTGGCATAGTCACTCTTGCTTATTTTTTTCTTGTTGCTCAACTGAGCACAGCCTAGACAGTTCTTAGGAATAGATATTGAGGTGTTCAAGTTTATTTGCCATTAAAAAGACTTGAACAACAATTTATACTAGCAAAGTTCAGGCTAAGGCTACTAATGAATTGCTTATGCTTTGGAGTGTGTGGCAAAAATAGCTTGTTTCTAGACTATTATTGAATATCTACATTTTTAACAGAAATAACTTAAAAGAAAGCACATTAAACCACTGGCTATTCACCATTCTTTTCTCTGTTTTTTTCTCAAGGACAGAACTTCCAGAACGTTGATAGGAATGTGAGTGCTCATAAACAGCACATAATGCAGTGCATAAGCACAGTTAATTTGAATAGCTGTTCAAAAATTAAACAAAAGCTTATAAAGAGTGTTTTGAAGTATTTGACCAGCTTCTCCTAGACATACTTTAATAATACACATGTGGATGCATTTCAGCATTTATAACATCAGGGTATGTATATACATGCATTTTCTCATTAAACTATGAAGCGGATTTGTCCCATCTGCCATGCTATTGTCTTTATTCATTAGCAGAGATAAATTTAAACACAGTGATTACCTCAAAAATGCTATAGCTGTACAGTTCAGTTGCAATACTGTCTTCATCGTTTAGGGGCACATCTTGTGTGTCAGCTCTGACTTTGGCATTTGTACTGCTTAAAAGACATTGGTGGATAGATGAGAAGGAAAGCTAGGATCTGGCAGGCAAAAAAAACTCTCTGTTCTTCACAAAAAGAAAAGAAACATCTTTCCTAATGTTTCAGGGAATTAAGTTTTAAAATGTGGCTGTAAAAACATTGTTGTGTTTTGTAAATCTAGTGTACTAAAACAAGCTACAAAAACTATTATCTTGTATGGATCAACTATGTGTTTGCATGTTGGCTATCTCAATTTCAAGAATCCTAAGGTTACATCCTGCTTTCATGTCAAGCCCGTTGGGAAATTGTCAATTTATGGAGATTTTGCTTTGTGTGTTGGGACTTGCTGTTCCTGCTATCAGAACATACATGGATTTAAATTTTCCCTGCTGCTTCTCAGAGCCACTCACACAAACTACTGTTTCTCTTTCTTCGCTGTATTTCTGTTTCTGTGGATTTTAAATTCTTTATTTATTCTTTTATTTTAATGTATTTTCTGTTTGCAATTGTGTGCTCCAATTTTGCATTTCATTTGTATGTCTGTTCTTGGTGAGAATTTGTTTTGCTAGCTGGGAAGATGATATGATGGACAATATTCCAATGTATTTTAAATGCATCTCCGTTTTATGTTTTGCATAAAACTTCTTTCTAGAACTGACACCTAAGTCAGGACAGAACATGCAGGACGAGTTCTCATCTCAGGTCACAGTGGAGCAAACAGTTGTTCACATAATGATAGCTGGTGGATGGGAATATGGTGGGGCCACCAGTTCTAGTAAAACAAGGATTCTTTCAGTAGGGTTGGTTTTTAGCTGGATTACATTTGAACTTCAGCTATACAAGCCATGCATCCTTTGTCACTGGAGAAAGAACTCTATTAAACTGCAACCACAATTAACAGATTTCTACTGACCAGCAACTTCAGGGAATGCCCTTTCAGCACAAAGCCAGATACCACAATACTGGTTATATGTGCCCTTTACTGCCTAAGATTCTGCACTACTTTGTAACAGGAATTTGTTAAAACTGTTCTTATATAAGTAGAAGATGGACAATGGCTCTAGATCTTTTAGATTATCATTCTCCCATTTCTTGATCCATCCATCTATTGCTAGCACTAGATATTTATATTTTGCCCCATGGACCTTCTTTCTCCCTAAATGCATCAGCAGTGAGAGAGGAGAAACTTTAAATTTGTATGTTCCCACTGGGGCCTGCTTCACAGGGGCTGTTAGAATTTGTAAAAACAGGATAAAAACCTTTTTTCATTAAAGACTCATATCTGAATAAGAAGCAAGATCGGAGGGATATCAAAACACACCTGAAAATGTAGATAGGGCATTATTTTTAGATCCCATTGAATCCCTCAAGTGTTGCCGAGCCAAGTCTTGTTTTGCTACTCCAGTCTTCTGGGCTTTGTATACTGTGCTAAAATTAGCTGCGTCTTTGAAAGCCCTATTAAATGTCATTGGATATATTCAAGCATTTACATGTTTTGATGTTTTGCCTTGTTTTGAGCAGTGTATGACTTACCAGCAGTCATGTAGCAACATCCAAGACAAATACAATAGCCTTGTATTCTATTTTTCATTAATTTAGATGGAGCTCACACTGCCTTCCATTGCACTTGTATTCATTTTTACTTTTTTACAAACAAGAACAGAAAAACTTTTTTATTAACAATTAAACAATGTATGTAATAATATCAAGATGCTTTCATCAAATTCCATATAATTATGATAAATGTTGATATTATATTCAATTTGGAGTCCTATTCATGTCATGTTGCATTTTTCAGGACTTAGAATGCTAAATCCATGATCTGGCTTAAAGCTTCAAGTTAGGATTATAGCCAAAAATATGATGAACCAGGAAATACATTACTGAGTGTTGTGAGAATATCTCCTTTAATACCTTGAAAAATAAATCAAACATGCTACTTTCATTTTCAGAAATCAGCTGCAAAGTGTTGTATACCAACCAGAATTTTCGGTGTTGAGGCCTTTATATTTTTCTAAGAAAACTCATAATTTGCTATTCAGAAATCCAGTTGCTGCTTTCACAGTCTCCATCCAGTTTTTTTTCAGTTGAAAGGGTATTTCAGCACTACCCCTTGGAATTACCAAGAAAGAAATATTATGCCACTTTTCCATACACATCTGTAACTCATTAATAAAATCATAGAATATCAGGTTGGAAGAAACATCAAGGATATCTTGTCCAACCTTTCTTGACAAAACTACAGTGAAGACAAGATGGCCCAACATCTTGCCAGGTAAATTTTAAAACTGTCCAATGCTGGGGAATCCATCACTTCCCTGGGGAGATAATTCCAATGACTGATTTTTCTCTTAGTGAAAAATTTTACTTTTGTCAAACTGAAATCTCCCTAGGAGTAACTTGCCTCGACTTTTTCATAGGACTCCTTGTAAAAAAAAAAAAAGTCTCTGTCTTCTTTTTAACCACCCCTTAAATACTGAAACATTTTTTATAAAGTCTTCCCTGTGCCTCTTCTCAAAGCTGAACAACCCCACTTCTCTCAGCCTTTTCCTCACATGACAGGCTCCCCATCTTTGTGGCCATTCTCCTGACCATCTCCAGCTGGTCCACATCTTTTTTGTACAGCAGGGACCAAAACTGAACACAGTAGTCCAAATGTGGTCTGAAAATCACTGAGCAGAGGAGGATAACTACTTCTTTATCTCTGATGATTATGTCCTTGTTGATTCAACCCGGCATCCTGTTGCCTTTCTGTTACACAGCAGCTCACTGTTCACTCATATTGATTTTGTTGTCCACCAGAACATTTTTCACTGCCTCCCAGTGAAAACTGGGGAAAAAAAACTGGGAAAACTGGTGAAAACTGCTTCCCAGACCAGTAGATCCCAGCCTGTGCTGACTCCTGGATTATGTTTCCCTTGGTGCAAGAACTTACCCTTGTCCTTGTTGAGCTTCATAAGATTCCTCTTCATTTTCTCAAAGTCTATTCATTCTTATCAGTCTCTTTTGCAGTAAAATAAGGCTGAATTTAAAAAGTTCATTTTGAATTTACTGACTTGATGAATGTGTAGCATGTTTAACTTACAGCTGCAGTTTCCTAATATGTTTGAGGGTCACTGCACTTTTTTATTGTTTGTTCCAATTTCTACTGTATAGGTATTCATTCTTGGCAGGCAGGTATTTCTCAATACTTTGTTTTTATAATCTTTGTACCTGAGAGAACTTTATTTCTTTAAGGATCAAAGCTTTACATTTGACAGAAAATGCTTGTATTTACTCATCACAAACTGTCATAATATAAGAGAAAATCAAACAGAAGGACAAATATTAATTTAAGCTGGTATCTTGTATTTTTACTGAAAGAAGTGAAATTTTCTTTGCTATTTTGAAATATTCTCATCATTTTTCAATATTATGCTCAGGCATAGTTATGAGAAACTCTTCTGTACAGTTAAACATCTCCATTAAATTATACTTATGCAGTTCATATGCTGTAAAATACTATGATTATGCAAATAAACAACATGGATGAAATAGAAGTTTGGCAAATGTTAGTGCATACAAGATCTGCAAGTTGTAGGTGTAAATAAAACATTACAGCAGTGGTAGTAAGTGCAATTCCATGAGAAGAAATGATAGAGCTGGAATAAAAATTGAATAGAATGAAAATTCTATATTTATCCTAGCAGTGTGTTTCTTAATGTTTTCTATAGCATAACTGTAGAAGAAAACCAGAACCACCACTTTACTTCTGTAGAAAATGCAAGCAGAAATAGGGCTGACATTCAGCCACTAGAGTGGAGAGCAGACAAGTGAGTGATGGCAGAAAGACTGCTTAGAATAACAGCTCAAATCAAAGTTAGATTTGTGAATATTTCAAATTCAGGGTTTCAGCTCAGCTGATCTCAATCCTTGCAGCAGGTCTGAAATACAGGGTCACATATTTGGAACTCAGGTAAATTTCAATTATGTATGGACAGGAATCATCCACATATATTTTACCAGGAGGTAATGAGTAACATAATACTGAGTTTTCAGAAAAGCATGGGCTATTCACTTTGGGTGGTGATCTCAGAACCTCAGAATGGAGCAATAGCTGAGATGCAGTCTTTCTTTTTATCCTGTAATAATTCGTAAATGCCTGATGAGGATAGGGTTAACTTGTCCTCCATGAGTTGAACAGATAATAGCAGCTGCCTGCCCTCAATGTAAGGACTGCTGGGGAGGCCAGCAGTGCAAGAAAGAAGTACAGCTTGGCTCAGATGGCACGTCACTTGCTCTGAAAGGGATTTTAACAGGAGTGATCTCTAAGAGGCCTTTCATACTCGCATACAATCGGACTTGGTTCTAAGAGAAAGGCTGACTAAGAGAAATCTTAACCACTACTCCCTAACCTTAAGAGCAACTTCTGCTGCTTTCCATTTGTTTCTTGATACATGTTTCTTTATAGGTGGAATTCCTTTTCACCTGAAACCCCTAAAAATAACCTGTTGAAATGGGCATGTCTACAGACATGTCTATGGACAAATTCCTGTGTTCTTGTCACGCCTCAGTGTGAACTAAGGACATGAAAAGTAACAGATCATTTGGAAAATATATAAAATTTAAGTTCCTTAATAATGGCTCCTTAAATCACAGTGATGAAATAGTTTTGAAGAAGTATTTATTTCCCACTTTTTGAAGTATGAAACCACATTAATACTTGCAATGATAATTATGTTCTCTGCTTCATGTAAACAGTCTTTTTTGTATTAAAAATATGAACTGAATCCTGGCTGTTATGCTCAGTTTTGTTTTGTATACAGTATATGTTTTGTTTTCCTTTTCAGGATGACAAGTAACTAGTCTTGCACATCCAAAATAACATAATATTGTTTGTTCCTCTTGTTCAACCTGAAAACTGATAACACACACCTTTCCTGTCGGAGCTTCATGCATACTTTATCAGTGACAGATGCAAATGCCTTTCACTATATTCAAAAGATTTTTAGTACTAGCTCTTCATTATTGTTAACAATTCCTTTTCTAAAACAGTTTCTTTTTTATGCATCAGTAAAATTTAAAATGTAAATTTCTTTTTTCTGTTTTTTCAATCAAAATTCAACATGCAAGATTCATAGACTCTAATGTTTAAGATTGTAGGCATTATATTGAGGTGAGTACAGTTTCTTCTGCATATAAGCTGTTTTTAAGGAGTTACAAAGTTCACAGCCTTTAAACTGCAGGATGAATTCTGCCCTTGGAGGAGTGTGTTGAATTCTCCTTGAATTCAATGTGAGTCCTATGTGAATGACTCAGGGCAGGAAATGGCCTTTAAAAGGGACTGATTTGCCTTTTAACAATTTATTCACAACAGAGGCTTTAATCAGTCTCCTGACTAATTTGCTGTTCAAGCAAAATAGCCAACCTCTGACATTAAGTTTGGAGAGATGATTAATCTTCAATATATACTGGAAGGGGAAACAAGCTCTTCCCTGTATCATGTTCTCTGCTGGAGATATTCCTCTAGCAGGGGTTCAGGTGATGAGGCTCTGCCCCAAATTCGGCAGCATGATGGAAGTAGTCTGAGCTGGCAGGGAGATTGGAAATGGGGACAAATAGACTATGGCCTCCCCACCCCAAAACTTCCAATATATAAATATGAATATAAATATGAATATAAATATGAATATAGCTGTGAATATAAATATGAATATAAATATACATAATATTCCATTTACGGAAATTGCTTTTGGAGTAAGATAAGTATACTGAATGAGTTAACCAGAAAAAAAGAACTGCTGTATAATACCTGCCATCTATGATTATTATAATCTTGCAGACAAATATAATTACAGTGTGTGATGTCTGTTTATGTCTGTGAAAGCTTTGATTGTATTCTCTTGTCTGCATTACACTGCAAAACAGCATAAACATTTATATTGTATAGTAACTCTAATCCAATGCTAATGCCCTGAGCTATGGGTGTCACTTCAAATTGCCAAGATTTATGTGACACTTATATCTGCCTTTTTCAGGTAAATTTGACCCTACTACACTTAGT
The DNA here is from genome assembly GCA_013397295.1 of Polioptila caerulea. Classification (NCBI taxonomy): domain Eukaryota; kingdom Metazoa; phylum Chordata; class Aves; order Passeriformes; family Certhiidae; genus Polioptila; species Polioptila caerulea. Next base: position 1,053,030 of record VYXF01012374.1, on the reverse strand, counting down.
GTTATACTGATTTGTAGAATCTATAAGACTATTAATAAGCTGTAGAGAGAAGTGAGATTATTTATATAGGAGCACATATTACAAAATCATAATTACTCCAGAGTTTCAGTACCTCATATAGAAATTAAGAGACTGGCTGTAGTAACTTTGTAATGATTAAAATATAAATATAGGACCTCTCAAATTTCAGAGACAGTGTAGATTGTACAGGTTATACACAAATTCATAACATTTTACCAATGTGCATGCCACATTTAAAATAAGAGGTCTTAGGTTGCACAAACTGCACCTCTATTCTTGAAAAATTCTGAGCACTAAAGAAATAGGTGGGTCTTGGACTTTTTTTTTTTTTAATTTATGTACGCTTTAGGGGGGAAATAGAATTGACAAAAGTGAACATAGGATTTGTGTGCTGCTAATGCCATCTCTCAGCTTGAAATGAAGTTGAACCTTTGGTCTAGAGATAGCCAGTTCAATAGTGTCGTGGTTTAACCGTGCCAGGAACCAAGCCCCAGGCAGCTGCTCACTCACTCCCCCACCAGTGGGACTGGGGAGAAAATCGGAAGGGTAATACCTAGAAAACTCATGGGTTAAGTTAAAGACCAATTAACAGGGGAAACAAAAGCTGCACACACATAAAGCAAATGCAGAACAAGGAATTAATTCCCCAATTTCCATTGGCAATGGAAAGATGTCTCCCAGATGGTGTACAGCCATCTCTGGGAGAGCAGGGCCCCATCAAGTGTAATGGTGACTTGGGAAGACAGATACTGTCACTCCAAATGTCCCCCCCTTCCTGCTTCTTCCCCTCACCTTATATACTGAGCATGTCACATGGTCTGGAATATCCATTTGATCAGCTGGGGTCACCTGTCCCTGCTGTATCTCCTCCCAACCTTTCAGGCACCCCCAACTTCCTCTCTAGCCTGGCAGTACAAATAGCAGAAAAGTAGCTCTGTGTTAGCCCTGCACAGCAGTAACAAATACATCTCTATATTGTCATCATAGTGTTCAGCACAAATTCAAAACACAGCCCCATGCTAGCCATCATGAAGAAAATTAACCCTATGTCAGCCAAAACCAGCACAATAGCTAGACATTCATAGAGAGATAATGAGGAGACTTTAAAATATATTCTCACGCTATGTGATGCCCATATACAGACCAAATAAAGTGTCACATCCTATTTGATAGGTGTGTGAGGTCACTTAGGGAAATAATGACACAGTGTGAATGCTCACTTCAATGGGGTAACAAGTCACTCTCTGAACAGTGCCCAAATCTGCGAGATCTGTGGTTTCCCACTTCCTGGCTGCAATCAGGGAATGAGAAAGGATGAACTGGAGGAAGTTGGTGCCAGAGCCCCTTCATGGGGTTTTGGCTGCTTGGACTCAGGGCCAGCACTGACAGCAGCGCAGCTGTGCAGCCCGGATTCAGAGAGCTGTTTGAGGAGGAGCTGTGGGAAGCCTCAGCAGAGGCCATTCCCTTGCACTCAGGAGCTGCATTTAATCTGGGCAATTGCCCTTGTTCCCTTTCTAGGGTGCACTGCATCCATGCAGGGGCCCAGCCACGTAGCTCACTGATCTGAACCTGACCCACTGGCCAGCACTGCCTGGCTTGACTTTACACCTGCCTTAGTGTTTCTGGACTTGCCTGCTGTCCAGCTCGGCTGCCTGTCCCCCAGCCTGCTCTGCCCTCCTCGTTCAGATACTGCACGACTTGTCCATCAGGCCATTGCCCTGCTGCCCTTGGCCTGGCTCACCACCCCTGCAGAGCAGCATTCTGCTGCTGCTCCTTCTCTCTCAGAGCCCAATATGAATTTGACTGCTGCTGGAATAAGGAAACCATCTGAAGGGGATAGCCTTGTTTAGGCTTAGTGTTCAACTTCTGTGGAACACAGGGATTCCTTTGTGATACGCATTTGTTTTGTGTCAGTAGTGCCAATAAAATTTTGCAGGCCCTTGAATGGAGAGGTTGGTAAATAGTGCTTTTAATGAGACTCAGGTAAAACTCTAATTACTCTGACATCCTATTCTTCTCATATGTTTTTAGTCTCATTTAAATATGTGTATTTGAAATTAAATATACAAGATCAAACTTCTGAGTGCCAATAATACATATCTAGACAGGGTAGTAGCAGTGAAGGTGTGTTCTCTATATCTCATCGTACATGTAAATCAGAGCAAGAAACACTGACATAGCATGAACTGGACTCTTTCTGTAGAAGCTTAGTGTAGAGTCAGCAGTAAGGCAAAATGAACATCCTCATTCATACTGTTTATGTCCCAGCTTGATCCATGTATATAGAAATAAGCTGAGACTTTTAAAGTAAAGCTAGCTTTGGCACAAACCTCAAGCACACTCTACTAAGTGTATGATTTTTTTGTTTCTCATCATTTAGAACCCAATATCTAAGAATGTTTTAAGACAGAAGAAATTGCCTATATGAAAGTAAGACTACCATTTTGCCAAAAACCATGCTTAAATTATCTCTGCAGCCCTTATTTTTTTGCAATTTGTGAATTTCCTCTTTACCTAAAATTAAACTGTGATTTCATGAATGGGCTTTCCAATTTTGTATACCTATCATAATGAAAAGCTAAAACCAAAACTCAGATACAGATACTACGGCTAGTGTCAGAAACACAATTTTAAAAGTTGCAATCTACTTTTCAGATCCTGCAAATTTCTAAGAAATACAGTGAATAGTGTTTATGCTAGTATTGCTCTGTGTCATTTGTGGACTTCATAAATCAGTTTTACTCATCAGTTAAATGAATGAAAACTCTCTAAATGTGATACTGGGACATGAAAGATGAGATTTGCGTCATACTGAAGAAGCTCAGTTTGTATTTTCCATCCAGCTTAGTCAGTCAGTAAAAAAAATTTAAATTGGAAATTTTTTTTTGAAAGCAAGGAGTACCAAATCCAAGCATATGCATTTTTCTGATGTAGTTTTTCAAAATGTTCTTTCTAACTGAAACCAGGAATAACAGACATACACAGTATAAATAAAAGAAGTATATATGCATCTATTAATGAATTAAATACTTTGAAAATAATTTCATTTAAAACTTGAAGACTGCTAAAAGGAAGATAGATCTTATCTAAGGACAGGGCAGTTCCTTTCTTGGTTTCAAAAGCCCCTGAATATGTTCAAGAACACAGTAAGAGAACAGAATGCTGGAGTGCTGTTTGAAAATAGTGCAAGTTCTGCACTTTCTAGATGGCAACAGCAGATTGTTTACGCATGCTTGTCGTGCGTGCACCTGAATTCCTTTGTGGTTAGCAGGCTGGTGTTGCAGCACAGGATAAATAATTCTAACAAAAGCTGCCCAAATGTTCAAGATGCCTTTCAACCAGGATCATCAAGATTCTCCTCACTGGCTCTGTGCATGTACTTATGTACCTCCATGGAGAGACCCAGAGGATCACAGCTGTTTGCTTTCTTAACATTGGTTGTACATAACCTAGAAACACATTCTAGTATGTGCCTTCTCATTCTATCTGTATTGCTTGTTAAAAAGTTCTATTGCAACTTTTCTGCCAGGTACAAGTAAGTCCATCTTGAGAAAGATCTAATTAGTAATGAGTCTTAATGTATGCTCCATTTGAACACTTAACAACAATATTTCATTTTTTAATTAAATGTCATAGTGTGAATCTTTGACCATGAAAGAACACAAAAGATGTTACTTGACTGCAAAGATATGTAACAACATAGTTATACCTTTCTCCACATCTGGAATGATTAATTCTTTTCTACTATTACTTCACAAAATACTTACTCAAAAATACATACTGGTTTTAAAGTTGTAACCACTGGTGCTTTATCTTTAAATCATACAAAAGCTCACCTTTCTACAAATCTTAAAAGAAGCTGCCTCAATCTGAGTGTCTAAGGTGAATAATTTTTTCATTAAAAGAAAAGCAGGTGATTTTCCTTTGTTACTATGTAAAAGTCACTAGCATAACAAAGAACAAATGAGGGTGGATCAATAAACAGTATCAAAAATTAAAACTTCACTCATAATGAAGAAAAACCCCCTACATTTAAAGTAAATGTCAGGCTTGTTAATGTGAAGCTGACCTAGCATTTTTTATTCCTGAGTCATACAGAGAAATGCTGCTGTGCAGTGGACTGTTAAGAGCATGAAAGTCTGACCATTTTGCAGATTTATGGAATCCCCGTAGGATTTTCTTTCTAAATATAAACTCTATGTTATACTCACAGGCAAAGTCTGAAAACAGCATTAATGCTCTGATATCGACATTGCCAAGAAAGCACTGATACTTTGTTGTTGCTAGGCAAGTTTCTGATTTCAAAATTTGAATGGAATCTCAGACTGTCTGTATCAAACATTTTGAAAATGACCCACAAAAGTATTGGAAATTGATAAATAGTTTTAAAAGTTATTTTTAATCACTTTAATTACCCTCACTCTATCAGTGACTGAACGTAGAGAGTGCATAAATGAAAAGCCACTTCTTTGCTGACAGCCTTGAATGTAGAGGTGATACACTGCAATTGGCTACAGGTTTAGCTTTTCCATCATCACCCTCACATGAGAAGGCCTTCAGTGTCTGTCAAAGCAATAGCCATTCTACTGACAGTTCCCTTTATCTTCAGTCTGCTGTAACTCTGCAGAAACTATTGTGAGGAAAAAAAATCATTCTCTGAATTGTGAGCTAACTGTAGATTATATATGGGATATAACTGATAATATATGTCTATTATTTATTATATGTTTATTTTCAGCAGAATTGCATGTGGTTTCCATTTGCAAGATAGAGGCTTGTGCATGTATCTGGTAATATTTTTTCCTTCATTAGCCTGGGATTTGAAATTTTACTGATGCAGAATACCTTATTTCATGAGCTTTTATACTGGAAAGTTATAAAGTGACATTTTAAGTGAAATGTTCATGGTCTGTGATTAGGGAGGAAGTCAGAAGATGGACAGTGTAATACTTTAGCAGAGTCTCCATGAGTACTGACACTGTTCACAGCCCCTCATGAGTTACACAAACATCACCTCTGGAGACCAGCAGATCCTGCAGTCTTTTTGGCTGTTCTCTGGATCAGGGTAAAGTCCCCTGCTCCCTCCAACAGTCAGCTCCTCCTGTGATCTGCCCCTCAGACACACAAACAGGCAGACATGCACACTCTGGCCACTTCACTGGGGTGATCTTTGCTACCACTCACAGGCTCACCCAGTGGCTGCACATCCTGTGGTTACTGGCACGACAGACACACAGACTGGTCTGGCCCCGTCGGTGCACCCAGAGCCCCATGCACACAGAACAGAGTCCCTCAGCCAGGAAAGAGTAGGGAAGGAATTTAAGAAGAAGATAGGACAGACTGCATTTTTCAGATACAAGGCATGGCCACACAAGCATACCCACAAGCAACTGTTTATATTACAGGCCCTTTTTATCCCCTTATTCATCCTTTTTTCCCACACTTCCTCAAATCACCTAAATTATTCCCTTTCGTGCCATTAGATCCTCACCCTAAACATCCCATAGTAAACCCTGTGCAACCCTGAAATGTTCTTCTCCTTCATCTCATAATATGTCCCCTACCTTTAGGCAGCAAATATGAGGTGCTCCAGCACTGACTCTTCCTGATGGGTTTCACACCTGGAAAATGAGGCTCAGTCTGTCCCAGAACAGGTTTGATAGGATGCTTCTTCCTTAATTTGCATTTCTCACCTGGTTTTGTGCCCCTATGCTCCTCTGGTCAACTGGAAAGGGACCTTTAAGTGGGTTATGGTTTTCTGATGGGTCTGAAACAAACATTCCCCAACAGCCATCGTTTCTCTGTGCTCATTTGAGTATGCAAGGACCATAACATAATACATTCTACAAGCAGGCTATATTAGAAAGGATTCAGCAAAGTATCCTCATAATATATGATTCTCCGAGCAGCACAGACAACAAGTTGCTGGACCTTCAGTATGGGTTTGTGTAGTAACAATAACTAACCCTGTAGCAGATATAAGGACAATTCTCCTCATATCTTGCAATACTTGGGATTAGAACGTCATCAGTTGCAATAAATGGTTCCTAAAACAGTTACCTATTTTCACAAATAGAAGCAGAGGTTTCTTATAATTGTCTGAGGATTTGGAAATAACCTCTTAGAGCATATTTAGACTAAGGAAGCAGGAAAGAACAATCCCAGGGAATTTGCTTGCAAAGTAGAAGTCCTGTTGCATCTTGTCTGTTTCTGATCTCACTGCCTTTGGAAACATGAAATCAAGAAATTTGCTTGGAAATTTTTTTCCTGTTTAGATATTCCTTTTTATGTGTTCATTGTAACACAGAGATAAATACTAATATTTTGTTATTGAAAGTGGAAATGTGCTGCAAAACGTTTCAGAAAAGTGTTTCTCTTTGGGTGTTTCATGTTACACCTCTCCCACTCTCAACCCTTTCATAATCACCATGCTTTAAAGGGGGGAAATGTAATTTATTGTCATCAGAAAAAACATTCTTAATATGGCACCATGAATGCTGTCACCATTCAATTGTCTCTCATATTCTGAGAACCAGTTCCAGCAAAAGCATCCTTTGTTCCCAAGAATGCACACATGGATATTAGCAAGGCTACCATAATTGTTCTCAACTATAACATCCTGTATGTCTAAAATTATTATATTTTATTTATGTAAACACCCTTTTAAAACTTACAGACGAGTGTTAACCAGTTACTGTGGTGTTTCACAAGATCTTTTTGCAAAGAAACCTCTCTCTGCTGCTAGATAAAGCAAGATTTTTAATATATATTATTCCTCATCTATACTGATGGTTTCCAAAGGAGCAGTTACCCCAAATATCACTGACAAATCACAGTCTTGGGATAAATTGAGTGGTACTATCAGAAGATATGTAATTTATCACATTCTCTTTTATGTTTACTAACTTCGCTGTTGATCCATGACTAGGATATCCTTCAAAAAATGAAATGTATTTTTACAACTGTTTTAAAATGGATTGGATTCAGGCACACCTACTGAAATCAATCAACTAATTGAAGAAACAGAATGAGATTTTTATTATAGGGTTTCAGATAATACCAAGTCCTTTGTGAAAAATATGTTATTTCTTTTCTTTGTTCTGCTTTTGGAAAACTATAACTGTGAATTGGTGTTTTTTTCAACTGTATAGGTCATAGGAATTACAAAGATTTCCAAAGTAAAATCACTGAATAATCCCTGACAGTGTGGCTTACAAAGGTATTTAGTCTGCTATATATTATCATCATCAGTGTTCTTTCACAGACATAGGAAGATGTCCTTTAGCTATCTGCTCAAAGCAATTCAAATATTTCAGTTTTGATGATGATCTAACCATAGAGCTTTTTGGCAAACCTTTAAGAAGGAATGACACTACACAATAACTCACGCAGCCAGGAAGGACAGAAACCATTTTTGTTAAAGTGATAACCAAAGCTGGTTCCTTACATCCTGGATTGGAATTCTGCTGCCCTTCTAACTAAATTCCTTTGGGTCGGTCAGTTCTGGAAAAGCAACAGACTCAAGGGATTTCAGCATTCATATCTTCATGATCTGAAGGTGCAAAAAAATAATGATGCAACAGAGAAAATCTGCTGACTAAGCTGGAGAGTTGGAAAAACTTGGAATTTTTCTGTCAGAAACCTTGAGGTCTATTTGGTTATCTATGGACTGTTAAGGCACTGAAGTTGATTTGAATGTAGATTTTTGTATACTCTTTTTTTTTCTGAGAAGCCTTTCTAGTATCAAGATATATATATATA
>VYXF01012374.1:1032500-1045096 GCA_013397295.1 Polioptila caerulea | reverse complement strand
ATATATATATATATATATATATATATATATATATGTAACTGCATTTTTTGAATAATTCTCATTCATCTGAAATAGTTGCATTCATTTACATGCTCTAACTTCCATGTGTTAAAATACGTTGTTTGAATATATCCATGCTAATGCATATTTAAAATGTGTCAATTGCTTTGTATGCAAATATAATAAGAGAGTTAATTTATATTGCCCTCATAGGGCTTTCAGCACTATCCACCATAGACTTATGGTCTTTTCATGTTTTCCAAAAGCCTATGATTAAACCTACTATGCAGTAAAAGAGTATTAAAGCCTAGGTAGGTGACAGAGATTGTCTTTAATCCAATTTACACAAACAAGAAGAAGAACAGAAGAGAACAAAATCTCACAGACTTTTTAGAACTCTACAGGCTTTCTGACATCCAGGATGCATGATCTTAGGCTCCATTGTTCTAATGTCCTATTTCCTGATATTTTTTACCTCTACTATGTTCTCTCTCTCTCTCTAAAGTTAACACGATTTAATAAATGAACCTTACTGGAGACATAATTATATTATTTTTCATCAAATATGTTGGAAGTCCCTTGATGTGTGCCTAAGTTCCTGTGGGACTAATCTTGTCCACAGTGGGTGTCACTTTTTAAACACCAAGGGTACAGCCCAGATTCGACTGAACTATCACAGACGAGTAAATCTGTAGGAATGGCTGAACTGTGATTACTGTCTCTGAGGTTGTTCCCAGGCAGCAAAAAATTAAGGAAAATATGGCACTGCTAAAACTGAAGTAAGAAACTAATTCACTACCATATTAAGATTTACCTAGTTACCTGCAAAAGAGCATAGTTTCTAAGGTATCCTCTCAAAAAAAAAAATTTTTTTTGAAAAAATCATGGTATTTCACTTAATAAAAATTAAATTCTTTGTATGTTTGATCTATGTTTTTATTTTCTGAACTCTTTCATAAAGATAATTTGTAAACTAATTGATACTTTTGTAAAATATTTTAAAGTCCCTGTGAGTAAGAAAATATGGGCATTGAAAAGAATTTAAGCAAAGTCTTTTTTATTAATAGCATACTCAGTTACCGTAGCTCAGCTGGCACATATTTAGTTCCACTGTGGTCTTTTTATTTTTAGTCCAAGGCTTTGGTTTCTTAAGCCAGACCTTGCAGCACTGAATGAAACAATTCAATAAAACCAATTTGGATACAATACTCAGAACTGGTACTTACTGCAATATCCAGTGTTGGTGACAGGCTGCCTGGAGTCCTGCCAACGCTGATTTAGCAGTATATGCCAGCTCAGTGAGTCAGAAACAGTTTTTACATGTGCCAGCTCAATTGTGCAAGGTTGCTCAGAAATCCCTTTCAATATCCAGGCAGAATAATTGCTGTATTTCCAATTTACTTTCCTTAGGAGAAAGGAACAAAGGAAAAAAGAAGCATCAATAGAATGGCTTTTACTATCAATTTTGTAGCCTGCTGTGGAAGGTCACTGCTTTGAAAATATTTCACTCTAAGTGAATATTTAGGTCATGTGATAGTGGGTGCAGCTTTCTGACATTCAAGTATGCAAGAGAGAAAAACAGTAATTGAAAGGATAACTGCTTTGAAACAGTAAGAATAAGTTTTAAAATTCACTTGCCTAAGAAAAGAAAAGTTTATCAAAGACTGAGAAATGTATGTGTCTAGTTTAATGTAAATTTAATCCACGTATCATAACTGAGGAAAAAAAAGAAAGATGGAGCACATGTTTTTAAACATGTTTTTTAAACATGTTTTTAATAAAATGATGTGGTAACATTATAGCTGTAGAAATACTACTTTTCCCTCACTATAGAATGAGTTTGTAGAAAATTTCTGTTTCAGACCAGTTTCTTTAGAGTTCCTCAGTACAGCTCATGATGAAACATGAAAAGTACTTTTAAGAGCCAAATCAAAAATACTTATTCATCATTTTCCTGGGACAGTGTCATTGCTGTTGCATGACAAGTTGCATAAAAAGCAAATGGCAATTTACAAAACCAGAACCCAACTGGAACAAGTGTATCTTGTTTGATTTTAAAAATAGTAATAAAACTGAATAAGAGGATAAAATTTACATTGTAATAGTCACTGAAGCCAGTAACCATCACTTACTGGGTACCTATCACAAGATTGGTTCAGTGTGAAACTAAGAAAAGTTGCCATCTACCCAAATTTCCTAATAATGAAATTAGAATCTCAGTGAGAGAAACACTGCCTGAACACACAAACCTGTGCTCCCTCTCCCAAAATCAAGTTACAATAGCTGTACTAGCTGATTTAGAAAAAAAATCCTCCACCCTTAGGCTTTGAAACAATAATCACTGTGCTTAGTAACACTCTTTTTCCCCAAGGGGTGAAGAACCTCTTTGTACTCCCACCTGTTTTTCTCACATGACAAATAATTCCAATGTGTTTAAGAGTCAGATAACTTCCTGCTATTTTTAACCTCTGAAAATTACCTGTCAGCATTTTTGTCTCTCTTTCTTTTCTGCTTCCACCACTGACTCTAACAAAACTGGCTGACCTTCCCATGGGGATTCCTTCTTGATGAGCTTTAAATGCCAGTTTCCTTTTATTTCATGTCTCAGCTTTACACAATATCAGGCAGGCTAAGGCCTAGCTTATGCTGTTCTAATCACTTGAAACACTGTAAAAACAGTTGCCCTTCATTTACTCCTAGACCCTAAAAGGGTACCTTTTACCCTTCTTCAAAAGGAAATACTCAGTGCTTATAATAACCACTTAGATAATAAGATCAAAACAGAACCAAATCCAAATTTAAATACTGACCCCAGTTCCTTCTTAAATATGGTTCACAATAAATGCTGAAATAAAAAGATGGGTAATTTTTTTTAAGCTTAACATTATTTTCTCATTGTTAGTCAAAATGAGCCTTTTGGGAAAATCATCTATTAAGGTTAAATTTCAGTAGAGTATAAATTTAAAACAATGTCAGTGTAAGTAGGTAGATTGGATGGGGTTAACTCAAGATTGGATGGTGTTTGGGTTGCTTCAGCTTTTACTTTCTAACACCTGAATTGAAAGACACATTCAAACAATGTAAGTCCAAAAAAGTGTTAAAAATGATAAAATCAAACATCTTCAGGTAGGAAGAAATGGATATAAAAGCTGAATTTGCAAGTGTCCATATAATCTCTCGTCTACAGCTTTGGTTGTTCACAAACCTCATTTCCATAATGCAAAATTTAGCTCATGATAGAAAGAAAAATTTTCTCAGGGAAACTTAGCCGTCTGAGGAATGTAGTGCAGGTCACTGCAAAATATTGCATCATATAAAGATAATACAAGTGTCACAGTGACACACTGTGCCAGATTTGTGGTCTGGAGGTCTGTACAGATCATCTACTGAGCTGTTCAAATACATAACAGGGACACAGAGTACTGTGCCCACTTTTCAGAATGGAAACTAGGTTCTTCTTACTTTGAAATAACAGAGATAAGCAATTTAGACTTCATTTCTGAATTATAAGGATCTTCACCCAGGGATATATGATGTTCAAAGGCTATAGGCATCAGTAAACTTCAGCTTAATCATGCATAATCTCAAACCCCAATATTAAAATAATTTGTATAGTCATCTTTATTAATCAGAATTTGTCATTTTTTTCTATGCTGAAAGAAGTCTTATTATTAATGAAATATCACAAAACATTTCTGCAGAGTTGCTGAGGAAATTGAATGTCTTTGTCAAATGACTTCTGATATAAAATATCTAACTTTCTGCAATAGCAGCTTTGAAATGACTTACATAATAGGGAAGGTTTGACCATGGGTGGCATCTGCAGTACTGGGCACAGTATGTTAATTATGTTGCCTGTATAAGTGGCAGGTTTTATGACATTTGTATATGTGTATGCAATTTAAGAAAAGAATAAATGTGAGAGCATGGAATTTTGATAGTGATGGATCACTGAATTCCTGGGAAAGTTTATAGTGGTATTCTTAAGAATTCCCAACATAAACCTGTGACAATCATTCCCATGCTTTAATCTCTTCCTGCAGTAAAGCCAGTGAAGAGTGGAGTAAATCCAGGAAATTACCTTGGCAGATATAAAATCATCATCCACTAAATTGAATTATATTTCAGGAAGTAAAATGTGTAAGGCTAGGTGGTCATCGACCTGTAGAGAGAACACATATACATAATGTGAGTTAATGTGCAATGATTGGACTGTGAGAGACAATCCTGTCCAGCCATTCTTTTCTCCCTATTCAACTAAAACTGTTTCTAGCTGCACTGGTGCTTTTTGTTCTTTTGAGGGAAGTAACCTAGATTATATTGGAAATCAGTCCGAGGAGAGGAGAGCTTTTCACCAATTATTATTAAAGGAGCTTGTTGAGAAGGATTAGTTGGAAGCTAGTTGTGATGGGATAAGTAAAATCAGGTTCCAGAATGTGGCTGGGAATGAGCACTGTGTTCTCAGTGATGTGGGAATGTGATACATTTTGTTAGTAAAGCCTTTTCTGTTTCTCTCCATATAATATCATTTTTGAAAAGAAAAAATTTGTATCACACTTCAAAGAGAAGAGCACTGAGTCTGTATAAGTGAGAAAATTTCTTGTAGTGGCCATTTGAGGCAACTCTCAGTGTGTATTTTTGGGTACATAAATTCAGGCATACATTTTTTTCCTCCTGTTTTTCCTTATCATTATGCATTATAGCTACATTACACTCTAATATCCATTAACCTCTCTGTAGACAAAAGTTGCTAGGAAAAAAAAATGTGTAAATTTTCTTATGTAGATTTTTCAGGGCTTAGATATAGAACTGCTCTTCAAAAATGTTTACACCTGTCTTGATTCTGCCTCTGATTTGCTATAAAATATCTGTTCTTCCCAGATTTTCCAGTAACAGTTTCTGTCCTTTCTAACAAAGCTCTTTTAAGAGTTTGGAGCATGTCCTCTGCCATTTTCCCTACTACTCAGAAATCAAGATCCTATTTCTACTGATTACACTCATATAATATATTCCCACAGACCAGAAGAGGGTGAGACCTGCTTGAGAGCTTTTGCAGTCACCAAAAGAAAGGGAGGCTTTCTGTTGCTTGTAGCTTGACTTGCCAATTTGAGCAATAGCAATATTCTCATTGACTACAGAGAGCCATAAAGCCTAATGTTTTCAGATTGCTCAGGTGTTATGAGATAGGGCACCCCTGTTCCTGATTAGAGTCAGGTGAAATGATTTGAATAAGTCAAAGTAATTATATCTGAAACTTCTTGGCTGTAAAAATCAAGATTGAATATATGAATGATAAGATTGTACTGCTGGACTGGTTTCTGACAGTGGCAAATGAGCACTATTTTATCCCCAGTGAAATCTGTTTACACTGGATAGACACTACCTACATATAAGGAAGCAATAAAATAATGGTCCTGTCAAATTTAAAATTCAAGGTTTGATTTTACAGTTTGAAGTTATTGAAATATATAAATTTGAAGGCATTATTGGAATGGAGAGAATAAAAACTGAATACAAGGAATCTTCAAGTAGGATGACATCTTTATTATTTAAATTAAGAAGATACAGGATTACATCATAATCAAGGCTTTCTGTTTTCAACTGAAATGTGGGAACCTATATGGGCAAAAATTTATTTTTGCATTAAAGTGATGGAAAATTTAAAATTTACCCTCTATAATTTTTTGTTTCACAAATATATATCTGTCAAGCTCATGATTACTAAATGCAGTTCTGTCATATTAAAAAAATGTATCTGTGACAAAGATGAGATGACTGTGAACAAGGCCAGTGACACAGAGCTACAGCAGGACAGAATAAAGCAGAAGGTTTGATAATGAGAGATTACACTTTCCAGCTATTCTTGAGGACCAGAGGGAGGGAGTTATTTGTCTTATGCTGGCAGCAATTTCCCTAAACCATGTGAGATGGCATACCTCAAGCTGTTGCAAATGTAGGCAGAACAACCATAGGCCATGGCTCTTGGTTGGATCTAGGTTCCCCAGGGTATAAAATATATTGAAAAGTCTCCTAAATAGAGGCTGAACACTTAATTTGACTGTTTGAATGGATGTCCCTATATTTTTTAATCACACACCCTTGTTCAAAGCTCCCATGAAGCTTAATAATCAATTCTGATTTTTTTTTTTTTTTAAATCAGATTAGCTGCTCATGGTTACAGTTTTACAACTGTAACATATTAGATGTGTTAAGCAGAACTTATGCACTGTCCCCTTCTTTAGGTTCTGTAAAGCTGCAATGGACAAAGGTTATTAAGCTCCTGCTGTGTTTAAGTTTCCTGCAGGTTAGTTTTAATAAATGTTTGTTTCTTCAGAAATGAGGCCACATAAATCCCAAGTCCCTGAAAACTTGAAAGTTAAACCAAGGTTTCCCAAAGAACATTTGAAAATATAAATATATTAGTATTTATTTAGTGGTATTTTATTAGCCCATGATTCATCAGTATTCTGTAAGGAAATTGTGGTTAATTGCAATAGTTAACGATTGTGTTGTGCATATTTCTGATTTGTTAATACTTATAGCTTTTTGTCCTTTATAGTGTCATTGCAAGAAAAAAAATCATTCAAAGTTTTCAGTTTTAGTGAACAAGAAACACTTTTATCAAAATACAAAACCTGTCTATTCTTATGCAAATTTATATCAGACATCTAAAAGACCCCTTTTGTCATTCCTCTACAGGAGCTGATTGATTCATGCTACTAGTTTAAAATATACACACAAATCAGAGCACTAAGAAATTTTTCTTATATCAGATAGTGTAAACTTGATTATAAAATACTTCACTGTTACATATATTTTATTGCAATTCAAATCCAGTCAAGTGTTCTGTAAGGATAATGTGCCTTAGACTGAAGTAAGGCATTATGCTAAAAATGTACTGACTTTATCCACCTCATTCTGTGAAGGTAGGTAGGAATGTAAATGTTTCTATATGTGTCTGCCTGTGTGAGTATAATGTAGACCATTCATAAATTGTCATAAAAATTAGTCACCTAATTAGTTGTTACTCTATATTATTTTTTAAAATATCTAGATAGAAGATACATTGGCAAATGTTCAGACCATCTTTATGTTATTACATCTAATTGTAAACACCAACACATTTAATTATCATGCAAGCATGAACAATTATGCCATTACTTTGTAAACATACATGAAAGGTTATTCATCACTGTCATACATAATAAAATATTAGCAATATCATGAAAGACAGCCATACCAAACTTCTTCCCAGTCTTTGGTTAACTCATAATTTGAGAAAGTCACAATAATGTGGTTAGTAACATGGAAGTTTGTCCTTTTCTGATGGAGAATATGTATCTCTTCTATCTGAAAGATTGAGATTTATCTGAATTATTTTCCTGTTAAGTTCTCATTGAAATAACTTATACAAGTTTATACATCCTTGACAATATTTAGTCACATACTTGCCACCACAGTAAAAAGAAGCAAAATTCCATTTCCCTTCTGAAGAGACCTTAAAAAATCTGAATTTTACATGTTTCAAGGTATGGGGGGGGGAAAAGAATATCGGATCATAGAGGCTATGGAACTGATTTTTAGTTTGTTTGAAAGCAGATAAGCAGTAGGCTAACAAAAAAGTAACAGTTTTATATTATCATTTTTACACATGCTCCTACACATACAAGACACTAATTTTAGATAATATCCAGACTTAAGGTTGTCTAACACTTTTTTATTTTGGTATTCAAATTTGACTTGCATTTAAGCTTCCTAAAATTTCAAGCTCTGGACTGAAACCCTCATGTCAGGTGTTGGCTGCTGAAGATTTTTGAAACATTTCCTCATGCTATAAAAGCCTTTCATAAGGAGTTCTCAGGCTATGTCTGCTTTGAATCAAAACCTTGGTTTTGTCCAGCCAAATACGGCTGAGATTTGAACTTTTAAATACTACGGTTCATCTTGCAGTAAGGAATCATACTAGATCTTAGGAAGAAGCTTTTAGAATTGAGCAACATAATTTCCTGAACAATAAGCATGCTTAACTCAATAGTGCATGTCACTGTGCACTAGACATGCTTCTACTCTACCCAGCAGCCAACATGCCCATACAGTCCAATGCATTCCAATTTAAATTGTCCAGAAGTGGTCTAGGCAGGTGAGCTCCAACCTGCATCCATTCTAATACATAAATTCTAAAACACTTAGCCTGTGCAAAGAACACAGGTTCATTAGCTCCAAGGCTTCAATCTGCCAATATAACTATACTATTTCCAGCTTAATTTCTCCAGAATTTTTCTGTTGTGAGAAAAATACCTGTGTAGCATGCTGGGAATATGTCTGTCACATCAGCTTAAAAACAATAGCCTATTACTTGCCAACTATTTTTCCAGATAGGCTACTATAGTAAAGTTCTGTGCTATTGATTACATGCAAGATGCAACATGGTTTCTTTGCAGCTAATTTTTGCTATTTATTTTCTGGAAAAAAAAATGTATAGCAGTGCAAGAATATTCATTTTCTACATTCAAAACTTAGGAACCCAAGAATTAAAGTTGATTCAGCAGTGTTAATTCAGGCCTTAAATGTATGTTTTAGGTGGTAGATCCCTATTTATTTGTTCTTTGAAGATTTTCACATTTTGCCTAATTGAATAGACTACACTCTGTTCTGGAAACATATCAAGGATAAACTGCAATGGAGAATAAAGATCAAAAGAAAACTGATTCATCCATCATGTAACTAGAAAAGTCTGTAGGACCAGAGTGTGTCTGGAAATGGCAGGTGAAGGATAATGGATTTGAATTGTGACAGTGAGAACTGAATCTACCACAAAGTTCTAATGTGATGGTAATTGAGACACTTAAATTAAAATTTTCATATGGCTGCTAATGGCTGCTAAAAATGGTTGCATTTTCTGGGTACCTATTTGAGTCATCCTTGGCAGATCCATGCAAGTGCCAAGAGATCACAGCTGTGACTGAAATGAATTGGATCTATGCTTGTTTTTTAAAATGCTCTGAAAAATTGGGCCCAAGTGCATTCAATTAGCAAAATATTAGTGAAAACTTGATCACTTTAACCTCTTTCAACTCTTTTATTTCTTGCAGAGATTTCTCAATACTGGCAGAATTATTTTACAAATTCTAATCATCTTATGATATTAAAACTAATTTTTCTTGTTGTTTTGATATAGCTTACATAGGCAGACTTGAATGTTCAGACTCAAGTGACCTATAACCCACCAAAATATCTGTGCCTAGCATCAAATTCAGAAATTACATCAATGTTTGCAATACTGTTTTCACTTGCAGTAAGCCAATTGAGCCTCTGAATGAATTTAGCACTGTAATGTTAGACTGAATGTAAACCTTAGCTGGTTCAATGAAGTTTCAGATGGGCATAGAGATGCTATTTCTATTGCATTATCCAGGAAGTTCACTTTCTTGCTTGTTTTCACTGTTCCTACACCCACTGGAAATGTGGAGTGTCTTCACCATTTTCAGAAACTTACAGACAGCATCATGCAAGGACATATGTTGAAGACTGAGATAATCAAGCATACATCAAAGATTTCAGTTTCTGACCTCTGGGCTACTTCCAAGCTAGCTTTCATGTGAGATGTGTTTTTATTTTTTTAATTAATTAAATTAAATGACAGTTTATTTCCTAGTGGTAACAAGATCATATTTATAAACAGGATATATTCTGTATATCCTACTTTGCAGCAACAGAGTTTTAGTAGAAAAATTTGGCTGTTTCTAGATAATGAAAGAAACAAGCCTGGGGGTATCACAGAACTACAGAATGGTTGAGTCTGACAGGTCATTACCCCCATACCTTACTCAGGCAGGGTGAGTAAAGCAGGTTGCTCAGGACCATGTCCAGCCAGGTCTTAAGATTATCTCCACAGATGAAAACTCCACAACCTCACCATACTAACATACTTGTATTCAAGTTAGCTTATATTTGCTTCCACTTTTTTTCCCCTTCTTAAATTGTTTAAAGTCCTCCCTACTAAATGGTTATACCATTAAAACATATGGGGATGAATAGTCATCAGTTTTCATCAACCTCTAACTCACTTCTAGGACAACTACTTTATTAGAACAAATGCAAATTAAACACAAGTCTGATAACCAGATGCAGACTGAAACTTTTTAGAATAAAAGATACCATTCCATATTTGCAGATTTCTATTCACTGTACAGAGTCTGCATTTTCTACTCAGGTGCCAGGGCAGTAAAGGTGTAATGCATGCTTAAATTTAATGCATGCTTAAATTTATCTCCATTGAATCCCAAAGCACGTCGCAAAATTTTCATGTTTCAGGTGGTTGTTCTGCCTTAGTAGAAGAGCTGGTGTTTGTGTTCTGAGAAACAGTGTTTTGAGCAGTTTTGTTGAATAAAATCTGTTCTTCCTGAAAATTTAACTTTGAGCACTTACAATTATGACCATTTATAAATTGATAGTAGTATTCTTACTGTAATGCCAACTACCTTTTTAAAGTCTAACATATTTCCCAAGTAATTGCTGGATAACTGTTAAGCATTCCTCTGCCATCATTGCTCTAGGTAGGTTTTCCAAATTGTTTTGTGACTGCTTATTATCTTTGGCTAACAACATACTGAAATATGATCATAAAGTGTATGTTCTTCTTCTTATAAAACTCATAATTACTGGTTCTGACTAGATATTGTGAAAGACATGGTAGTAGTTCAGCAGACTATTCTCTTGGGCAGAATGAAGAAGTAGAAATGTCTGTTTGTAGTAGCTAACACAGGCAATCTTCCTGCATGTAAAATTCATCATTGCCTTTAAAATTATGTGCTCAGACTCTTCAGCCAGTAAGTGGTAGTACAAAATGGGGTATGCACATGTGAGGTTTAGGGCTGTGGTGAGTTTGGGCTTTATTATAAAGGAAAATGAGTTGTCAACCAAATGAAAAGTTTTGATCTTGAAAGAGAATATAGAAAAGGAAAGAGAAAATAGTAATACCTTAAGCCTCAAAATGTCAGATGGAAGTTTCAGTGCTGAAGTGTTAGTCCTGAGTGTGAAATGATCAAACAGAAGGAAGGGAAATCATAACATGAAATGGGATAACATTTCTGAAGACAGAGATTAATTTCTCTTGGAGACCTTAATCATGAGCAAAAATGGTTCAATTATGTTGTCAAAACTCACAGAGTAGAAAAAAATGTAAAATAAATCACATACAAAATTGATGATGTGCATGCTGACGTAAGAGGACAAGGCTTGAGCTAGATGTGAATGAATGAATTTGAGAGTGAAGACAGGGAAGAGGTGACACAGTGATAAAAATTTATCCAACCTGTCCTTACTACAAGGTGTCCCAGTTTTCTATTCTAGCACTGAAAGTAAGATGAAGAGTGCCCCCTTTTTCCTTTTTCTTCTTTTTTCTGAATCCTGGCCAACTTCCCTTTTCCCGGTGCCAGAATGTTTCCCTGAGAACCCCTGAACACAACACCCCAGTTTTTCACTTTAAAAATACGATCAGTCTGCAAGAAGATAGAATCTGCAGATTGCTACTGACTTACCAGTTAGTTTGGCATCATTTTCCACATGACCTATCTTGGGAGATACTTTAACTCACATTCTGAGTGACGCTTCCAAATGGAAGCCTTGATGTTTAATGGTTGATTTTGCAGCACCAGACAGTCTCATAATTTTGATCTGAGTAACATCTTGGTCTGATGCTTTTCACATTTGCTATCTTTGCTTCCAGCTACACCAGTGTAAGTATACTTGTATTGTTGAGCGTCTCAGTCTACTGATACACAATTTATTCTGAATACTGTATCACAAAGGACAATAGAGGTTCAAAGTACACACCAAGTTTCTAGAATGTGGTTAGTCTTTTGGTCATCATCATTAGCTGAATCAATACTTATTATATCTATCTGACAGATAGCTACTGATTTTTGGGAAAAATGATTCCAAATATCTGTCATCACAGCTAGAAATTTAGAATCTCACCAAAAGTCTCTGGATGTAAATGTAGATTTGATGTTTTAGGGATAGAAGCAGATGGTCATAAAGGTAAATAAAACCACTGATCTTTGACAGAAAATATAAAATAGATTCTGACTTCCTCATCCCTAGTTACCTAAGAATGACTTGGGAATTCCTTTTCAGCATAAGTCTAATGGGAAAGAAAAAACTCAATCCACATCCTCTTGGATCCTCAAACCCTTGCCCTCCTACCAAGATGATGTTTCTCACTATTTGGGCAACAGAGGAAAAAGAAAAGAGGTATCTTTATCTGTTTATGTCAGACAATATATTCCAGTACCGTTTCAAATACAGTTTTCCTCCATAATGAGTAAGCCATAGTATTTAGCTTCCTAAAACAGCCTCTGTATGGAAGTGCAATGTGTTCCAATACAGTTTGCTTTCATATGTGCAATTTGTTTGTGACTCATGAATCCCCATCAATATGCCTTCTGTAGAAGATGTTATAAATGCCATCAATCCTTTATTTGTATTTGAATCACATGCATAAGGCACTGAGATTTCATAAGATACCAAGCAGATTTTGAGAGGACAGCAGTTTTCATCTTCAGAACAAAAAAAAACAAAAAAAAAAAAAAAAA
>VYXF01012374.1:1005268-1032289 GCA_013397295.1 Polioptila caerulea | reverse complement strand
AAAAAAAACAAAAAAAAACAACAACCCAAAAAAAAAAAAATCATGTATGTGCAAGATTTTAGTAAAAAGTCAATATGAAAGAGCAACAGAAACTCCTGACAAAACCTCCTCCCCTTGAATCCCTCCCACTGCTTCTCCGTTGTCATCCTTGTTAAGTATCACCTCTCCTTTCCATCAGGACTGGCACTCAAGAATAACAGATGGCAGCCTCAAGATTGTAGCACCCTTTAATGTCTGCCCTTTACTGTCTGGCAAAAGTGTTGACATTTCTGCCTTGAATGAGAACTGAAAACATGTAAAAATATATTCAACATGAACAGTCAGTGTCTAAGAGGTTGTTTACACACTGCTAATGGGCTTTGACTTTAATAGAATGATCCTTAGGTCTGCAGAACCCACAGTCAGGTGTGAACTGGATATTTTCTTCTGTTATTTCCCTTACATTAGAGAAATAACCAATCTTGCTGCCTATGGACTCAAGAGCTGTCCCTACTATTTCTATCAGCAAATATGGATGCACTGTTGTGGGTTTTCTTGCAGGCATCAACAAACCTATAATCTCGTAGAATTGCCCCCAGGAAGCTCTGCCTCCTCCTCCTCCTCCTCTCGAAGAGTTGCTAAACTGGTAGGAAGAGATGAATTAAGAAGCTCAGGTGCTATTAAACATTGGAGTCTTAAGTAGCTACTGAATTTCGATATTCACCATCATAGGTTTTTGTCTTTAGGAGTGTACTGATGTTCAGAAAGTAAATTGTACAAATGCTTCTTCATTGCTGAAAACAAAGTTTATTTCTTTGCTGAAAAGATCAGAGAAGTAATGGAGTGAATTGTTCATTTCTAAGAGTAAGCTTCAGGGAAATCTCTGGAATTCCTTTTTTCTGAAGTACTCAAAATAGGTACCCGAATCCATAAGACCAGTATTTTCTGTAAAACGAGCAATAGTCTCAATGTACAGTGGAGCAGAGTTACATCATGGTATTGGGCACTGGCTGAATGCACCCCTGGTGTTTTTGAAGAAAGCACTGCAACCCCTGCAACTCGTCTATAGCACTGTTTCTGTGGGCATTAAAACCCCCTGTTTCCTTCTCATCATAAACTATTAGATAGCTCTTTCTATAATGTTTTTGAGACAGCATTTCATGTTTTATATGTTTGCAGAGTTTTGGGGTTTGTTATTATTTGTCTTTTAATTATTCCCAGTTGTTATGAGGCAGAATAGTCCCATTAACAAAATATAAGGTTCTTTAATCTTCAGATATGTGGAGCAATTCAAGTCAAACAGGTGACAAAATACAGGGCAATTTACCAACAAATTCCTCAGGTTAATGTACACTGCTTAAAGATTTAGCACAGAAGGACTACATATGTCTGGGAAATGAGTACTACTTTCTGCTTGCAAACCCTGTATTTTGACAGGCCATATTGTCTTGAGATAGAACGTCAGAAAAAGAATGAATAATTTAATCAGAAATAAATGAGACAAATTGTATAAGGGACAGTACATGGATTTCCTTCTTGAAAGCTGAAGTCTACCCGTGCTTCACATGACTGGATAACCATTCCACACTAAACAGTGAGCAGATCAGAAGCAGGTTTCTTCATGCTAGTTTTTAAATCAAATAAATAAAACATTCAGTTTGCTGGCGATTGTAGGAAGTTGTTAAGAAGGCACATAGCTTTTCATATCCTTAATAAAAGTCTGTAAGGTGATTTTAAAATTAAAGCTATTACCCAGCTGATTCTAAAAAAAATTAAGAAANTTTCTTCATGCTAGTTTTTAAATCAAATAAATAAAACATTCAGTTTGCTGGCAATTGTAGGAAGATGTTAAGAAGGCACATAGCTTTTCATATCCTTAATAAAAGTCTGTAAGGTGATTTTAAAATTAAAGCTATTACCCAGCTGATTTTTAAAAAAATTAAGAAACTTTTTTTTTAATTTAAAAAAATTGAAAAGGATAGGTTTCACTTCTATAAAAATATTACAGGAATTACTTTTGGTATGCAAGCTTTTCTCTGAAATAATACTTCATACAATTTGCTTATCTAAAAAGAATGAATACCTCTGCACTTCATTAGATACCTCCCTTCTCTTCCTCAACAACATGAAAAGCTGTGGCACAGAATTATTTTTAGATGGAGGGAGCAGCGTGAGAAAATCTCTCTTATTTTGGTAAAAATACATATATTAAGAATTAAATGGGAATGGTCTCTTTTGATCAAGAGTTGGAATGAGCATGTAGGGCACAAATGTCGGATGTCGAGGCATGCTGTTCCCGAATTTCCTCACTGTTCTTTCATATTTCAAACGCTGTTTTATTTCATCTTCACGTTAGAACATACTGAGCGATAGGGTTAGAGAGACCTGGTGGTTTTAAATGTGCGCGTCTAAGCCCGGTTTGTTGGTATTTTGCTGACATCTAGTGGTGACAAACCTGTTAGCCAGATTTCTGTCCTGTGCTGATGTAGCAGGATCATCGCTTTAGGAAGAACGCTTGTAACTGTGGGTTTAAAGCTGGCATTTCATAAGCTGAAAAAGAAAGTGCTCAGCAACCATTCTCTTCTTTCACTGCCTAATCATAGGGAATTGTGAACTCCTGGTAATTTCAAATAAAAGGAACTGTTATTCTTGTAGATTATTCTAGAATTTCAAAGTTTGGTTCCACTAATATTGTCAAAAACAGCAGCAAAATAGAAAACTAGAACCGGGATTAGATGATGACATACTGAAACCTTGATAGCCAGCCTGTTCTTCAGTCTCCACCCACTGCCAACAAGCTAAAAATATTGTGTGCAAATTGGAAGTGTTTGCCTGCAATAAAGAAATACCTGGTGCTGACAAGAGTCGCATGATGGTTTAGGATGTGTCTAAATCTAAGAGAACAAATCTCAGCTGCCCTAGTTGTGAATATCGAACCAGTTACATATATTAGATGGCTGCCTTTGTTGGAATTCACATCCATATCTGCAAAATCAGTCTCAGGCCCAATGTATGCAATAAAATAAAAAAAGGAATCAAGCTGTGAGAATTCTCTTTTCTCTCCCTCAGAGAATTAGTGTTGAATAGAGATACTTTGGTTGAACAGCACTATTTTCTACAACACAAACGTTTTATTTTTAATAAATATTTATGAGGAGTTGGCAGGGGAGAAAGAGGTTATATTTTGATGATTAGAAAAAACAGTGATTCAATAAATGACATTAAGCTACTGGCTTTCCTGCTTTTGTTTCAAAACTATGAATATGTAGTGAGAGAACTCGTCTATAGCACTGTGTGTGTGAGTGTGTGTGTGTGTGTGTGTGTTTGAAAGAGAGTGTGTGAGACAGGTGGCAGCAGGGTTGCTATAGCAATTACTTGTCACTAATGATAGGAGGGTAATTACTGCAGCAAATTCCCACATAGCTATTCAGCACACAAGTTAGACTATTTCCCATCCTAAAATATTCTTTCTGTATGCGCAAGATTACCTTTTTCACCAGATGGCTACCAGCTACATTTCTAAAATTTACAACGGTGTAAAACCAGAATTTCATTAATGATGATCTGAATGGAATCAGAATTGAGCCACCACCATCAGTTTTGAAAGATGTGGTGTCTTTTGGGGTATACTTTTCTCTAGATACAATATAAAATTTTCTTTGCCAGAACGCTTTTTGTAAGTTCAATGTCAAAAACATGTTGAGGTCACCTTCAATGCTGCATTCAAGAAATCAAGATTAGTATGTGATTGAGGCTGACTCATCATTTAATTGCACAAGATGTAAATCAGGTTTTTCTGCAGTGAACTAATAAAATTAAACTATTAATAACTGTACAAACAATTACAAATCAGGCCATGTTTGAAGGAAAATAGGCATTGAGAGAGTCATTGAGAGAGTTTCTTTGCAACATTTTCATTAGTATATTTTTTATTTCCTCTCTTTCTATTATTTGAAGCTTAACAGTGGCTTATCATCTCCAGCAAATCAGAAAACAATCTACATTTCATCTCTAGATTGCTTCATTCTGCAGTATTTGAAACATCTAAACAAATAAAACAGAAGCAACTTCTTTCCTAATATATATAAAGAAATTTTTTATTTTGTGTAGTCAGCACTAATAAAATGGTCTCAAAGGTGTCTATCTAATTTGCACAAAACATGATGTTACCTCATCTACAGTATTCCTTAATGATTCTCTTTAATGGCTCTCTTTGTCCTTTTATTGCCTTTGAAATAAAAGTATGGATTATCAACATTATCTCTTAATTAACTGATGGCAAATATGTAGAATTACAAGCTACTTTAGAGGGTTCATTTTTCACCCCCCAGCTGGCTGGACTGTGATTATTTGAGAGAATACTTCATATTTTTTCTCTTTCCTAGAAGAAGTAATGAATTTCAGAACTAGGAAAGACAGTGCTTGGGTTTCCTTGATGGATGAAATTGTCCACTATGCATTCATTAATAACTGTTTGATGCTTTCCTAAAGTGTATTTCTTTCTGATTCACTTGTCAAGAAAAAACTGGGCATCTCTGGTTATTCATATTAAAAACAGTGCAAATCTGCTTACCTGGGCTTTGTTCATTTTCCATCCTTCAGACAAAGTATTGATATTTTGAATCTCCAACAGTTCATTTTATTAATATAAAAAAAAAGATAACTTTCATTTGGTGTACTAATATTGCTAGAAGAAACCCTTATAAAATGCAATTGTTTTCAGATAGTATTTAGTACTATTGAGTTTTTTAAATTTCTAGATAAAAGCAGGTGAATATGCTGAAAGTTAAAATCTACTTGTCAGCTGGTGACTTTGTACAGTAAGTAAAATAATACTTGCTGTTACAACATGAATAATTGTATAAATAAGTATTGTTTAAATAAGGACTATCACAATTTTCTTTCTTTTGTTTATGGCACAGGTGAAGGTTGATTTATAATCTGCTTCTGATGTGTAAATCAGTAAATCTTATGAATCATTTTATTCTCAAAGACAGGACTTGAATTCCAAGAATTTAATGAAAAGCATTTCCCATTTTTCTCACTAAATATATATAGCTTGGTGCCAATTAAAATTCAGTGCACAGTGTATCCAGTAACCCTGATAATCAGTAAAAACATGTCAGAGAGCAAAATGGTTTCTCCAACTGAATGGAAATTTCAATGAGCAGTTAAACTACAATAGGAAGAAATTCATTACTGGAATACCTTGCTGCCTTACAGCAGTAGAAATCTGATTAAAGAAATAATGACGTGAAACTATATAAAATCCTGGTAAAAGTGGCAGCGAGGACAATGACGCATATTTCAGCTTGTACCAATACTTATTTTGGCTCAGAACAACAACAGAAAATATTGATCAGTCTGTTACATGTTAGATCAGTGTACAGGAATGACAATTTCTTCTCCAAAACCCCACACTGCTTTTGTTGTTTCAGCTCTTTGACTCTTGCTGACTTGAGTTCAGGTCCCAAATGGACTTCTGATCAGCAGGGTAGCTGATTTCAGAATACAGAGAGAGAGAAAATGTGTAAAGTTCATGAAGTACTCCACAAGCTCCAGCTTGCAAACCTCACAGAGATTGCAGCCCATTCAGCTCACAAGCTCTCACCTAATACAACAGGCTGTAAGTTGTGAAGAAATGTGTTTAAGTATAAATAGTCTCTACTGGCTTCAAGAAGTAAAACTGTTCCCTTAGTTTAGTCAAGTATTGCTTGCTGCGGAAGCTGAGAGGCCAATGTCCTAGGCTCACCAGTGATTTCTCCCTGTAAAATGGAAGTTAGCAATAATTGTGTGTATAATATTGTCTATTAGGTGGTGCATAAGGGCTTGCATTGTATGTACATACTGTAATTGTATAGAAAACATTACAGAGTGAGCCTGCTTTTAGCTTGATGCCTCATACAGTGGTAATTAAGGAGAACATTCTTTTGATTTGCTACTATTTGCAGTTCTGCAGGAAAACTAGGTTTAGGCTATCTTGTGCTGTGCATTGTTGCCATGTTTAATCTTCTGATTCTCTAGGAACAATTACATGCGACACCTATGGGGAATTTAATTCCTCTGCTCCTGCCTCTGTGGCAATTGTAATTATGG
This sequence comes from Polioptila caerulea, assembly GCA_013397295.1. Lineage (NCBI taxonomy): Eukaryota > Metazoa > Chordata > Aves > Passeriformes > Certhiidae > Polioptila > Polioptila caerulea. The sequence goes on along the minus strand of VYXF01012374.1, from coordinate 1,026,214 downwards.
TGCAGTACTATCTGGGGGAGGGGGGAGAAAGAAAAAAAAATGTGTTTTTTAGAATATAGCACTGAATAATACCAAGGTTAGATTTATACAACAGCATAGCTCCAAGAATTAGCTTCCAGAATTAACCCTGTTTCTTTTCATGAGAGGCCAGACAAAATAAAAGCATTGGCTACTGCAAATATTCTCATGTAAAGCTTTCCATTCAAGCCTATCAAATGAGTGTATCCTCCCAACATATGTGGGAGTTATCACAGCTTCTTTTTTTCCCCCTCCTTCTCCAGCTGAGGAAACTAAGGCACAGAAATGTTCTGCCTGATTTGTCTTTATGAAAAATCCAAATTAGTATGTGAGAAATTTTGAATCTCTAGAATTTCCAAGTTCCTTTTTCTTTTAGTGGATGCAGCTTTGAAGGAAACATAATGGGCAAAATACATGGCTTTTTAAGCTATAAGACCTTAAAAAAGTCTGCGAAATGAAACATAATAAATGAATAAACATTGCTGTGCACTATTCTGTGGATAAATCCTGTTGAGCAGAACTGAAGATGTCTGAATCACACTGTATGATCCCAACCAAAGGAAGTTGTAGATGGGATTATGCTGTTGCATTCTGAAGGAGATTTTAAAGAGAATCCAAAAAAGCAATAGTCTATTAGAATTTCTTTTGTTCCTTATTAAAAAAAAAAAAAAAAAAGAAAGATAAATTATCTCTGCTTCATTTGCAGTAAGGTCTTCTGATTTCTTTTATCATTGTGATGATTTTCAGAACTGATCTTGATGGCAGTTCAGTTAGAAATTAAACTGTCATTGAGAAGTCCTCCAGTGGCTTCACAAGTTAACACTCTAGGAGGAGTGGTGTGCAGATTAAATCAGGACAAATGCTCCATGGAATAGAGCCCATTCTGGCTGAAGAACTTATTTAATAATAATGCAAAGGCTTATTTGTCTTAAATAAACACTAATCATGCAGAAGTGAAATGCACTTACGATTCTCCATGAGCTACCTGTTCACATTCAGCAATAGTCCCTCTTAAATGAAACACAACATGGCCAAACATGACCTAAAGATAGCAAAAAGCTAACACATGCCTTTGGTATAATTATACTGTACAAGAAATATAGGTTTAAGATAACTACTAGGTTTTTCTCTTTGCAGTCTATCCAACATAAGTTCAGTCATGCCAGAAAAGGTATAATGCTATAATTGTCTTTATGAATCTTGGTAGAAAAAATGCTGCAGAAGTGAAGGTGCACAGTACATACCCTTGCAGATCTGCTGCTGTGATTAACCTGAGAAATTTTCATGAAAAAGAAAATAACTAAGAAAAATGTGTTTTCTTCAGATAATTATCAACTTCTTTTGATACTGACATCAACAGAACTGACAAGATCTCTTTGAACATCAAGATTACCTTTCTGTGCATTCTTTCTTATTAAAAGAAAAAATATCTACATTGACATTTTAAGCTTTTCCCAATTTTCCTCTTAAAAAAGCAAAGGAGTTGACAGAAGATCTTTTCTAGGCCAAAGGGAATAAATCTCATACAAGAATCAGTCTAATTTTTTCCACACAATCCTTTTTTTTCCTCTCAGTTATGAAAACAGCTAGCCTTTTCACTGAATGGTAGTTCCATGTGTGAACTATCCATATCCATTCTCCCCACCATGTATTTATTACGTTGTAAAAGACTTCTGGACTGGTACAAGACAGGTCAAGTTTTCCACTCAGAAAACAATCTGTGTGTTCACAGCCAATGTGATGATCTCCTTGAGAAGTCAGCACATGGGAACTGTCATTTGAAGACCTGCATTTTGCCACCATCTGGCCAAACAACACTGAATAAGTCACTTGCAGTCTTTGTTCTTTGAATTTCTCATTTATGAAGCTATTATCAGCCAATATCTGCACAAATGTTTTGTGCTTCTGTTGTATATTTAAAGTCATTTTTGTCTTTACTATGCCTTAAAACAATTTTTGGCCTCGTTTTCCCCAAATTTACATATCTAACCCTCAATCTAGCCTGAACTGCATTCCTTGTTTTGTAATATAAACAGTGCAGGCATAGCACAAAAGAGAAGAGACTCCAAACAGTGAATCTGAATGCACTTTTAAACATACTTCCCTGTTTCAGATATTTACAAATGAAACCCTGTGATGCAGCATTCAATTCCCACGAGAAGTGTTATTCTCATTATATCTTCTGTCCCTATACAAGCTTCTGCTGTGTTACTTGTATTGCCATTTTCGGCAGGGACTCAGAAGAGAGAAAGGATAGGAACTCAGACAGAATTACTAAACTGAAACACAAAGATAATGAACTCTAATGCAACAGGACAGCAAATTAAAAGACTGGGAAGTTGTTAGCCCATGCAAAAATAGGAAGAAAAAGAGCTTTATTCCATACTTTTGAAGCATTCTTCAAAGCTCAGAGAGCCTACTAAACGAAGCGGTCCAGTTAATCTGCCTAGAGCTCCTCAGTTTGGCTCTCTTTACAAAAGAAATCCAAGCAGACATTTTTAAGAGCAATTATTTTTTTATGAAAAGGAAATAACTAAGACCTAGAAAGGCACATTAGGGGCTAGAAGACACACCAATCAGGAAATGGTTTCAGATGCCCATTCAGCTCAATTTGTTTTAAAGTATTTCAAACCCCCTGAATACAGCAAATTCTACAAATAACCAAGTGGCTGGGAGACATAGTGCATACTGCCAAACAGATTTAAATGCAAAACCAAGACTCCTGTTTCCCAAAGCTGTGGAGAGTGATTATAAAATTGTCTAGTCTTAAGGCAAAATTAGTCCCTCTGTGTCTTGGTTTGTTTCTCTACCAGAGTCCTAATGTCCCTTTCTGTGCAAATATATCCACAAAAGAAGAAATGTATATCGAAAATTGGTAGGTCCAAAAATCGCATGGATTTAGCAAAATTGTGCCCTGGTTCACAACATTATCAGACAGAAGTATTCAAGCATTATAAAACACCCTTTGATCCCTTTGCTTTGGGATCAAAAATTTAAATACTTAAAATTATGCATTTAACAACACATTTTAGAAATTTATTTCTTTTTCATTTTGAAAACCTTGTGAAAATCTACATAATATATTATTTTGTTGTCTTTTTTTTAGAAACCCAAAGTCTATGGGTTTTAAATAATCCTCAGATTCCTTCTCTATCCAAATAATTTTAGCAGCTGAAACATACAGAAATGCACCATATATCAAAAGACTGTGAAAAAAGCTGGAAGATCACAATATTGGATCCATCGGCTGCACTTCAATTTTATTGTTCCAGGAGTTTATGGGTACTGTCACATGAAAGGGTAAAAACCTATTATAATACTGACTTTTCAACTAACTGACATTCTGAAAATGTTCTGACACTTACCTGGGATTGGGGGAATTTTCTTTTTATTCTGTAAAAAAAATAAGTTATCTAAATCTCATAGTCTGGATAGGAACTTAAGAAGTAAAAGAAATGAAGGTAATGTTTCCAGATATTTTTAGAGGAATAAAAAGCACTGTCACTCAGGAAATCAGATACTCAGCTGTGACTGCAGGTTATGGAAAGCTACGATATAATCTTTCTGCAGAATGAGAGTCCTTTGCAAGGCTTGCAAGACAGAATAATACAGAATATTTCTAACAAGAGTATTGATTGCAAAAGCACATTTTCTTTCCTCTTACCCACATTTCTGATTTTAAAGGCCTACACAATAATGGTGAAGTATATGAAGCTTAATGGTGAAGTATATGAAGCACCCAGTAAAAGCTGCATAAGGAATCCCTGATGTCTGATCAAAGGCAAGCTATTTGAGAAATTTCACAAGCAACCACAACTATTTGAAAGATAAACTAAAACCATCTATTGAGAGATAATATGTGAAATAATGTCTTTTAACTAAAAGACACTAAATGGGCATTAAAGCAGAATATGAATATAGTTAAATGGCAAATACCAGGTTTTTTCCTAAGACACAGGGAAACAATTCCAGAGATTTTCAGCAAAGAAGCACTGAGTGACACATAATAAAAGCAGCCAGCTTCCATGTTTCAGCACAAGTTGCACGACATAATGCAAGGAACAGCAGGAATGTATTAATAAGCATGTAACTACAAGACAAAGCTGTTGTGATGACTGCAGTTGTGTAGAAAATTATTCTTTATTGGATTTCATAAAAATGTACAAAATTATGTTTCAGATCACATATTTGTGGTATTGTAAGCAAATAGATATCAAAGACGGGTCAGGAAATACTATGATCTAGTGCAAAAAGGTATGAATTGTGCCTCTTTTATATGCCAGTGCATGTTCCAAATTCACAGTGGCACTTTTCTAGAATACTGTCCATCCTTCCGAATGTGAGACAAAAGTCCCTGAATGCAAAACCTAAAGTGGGTTCTCATTATCTGAAGAAAAAGGTGTGAAAGAAAAAAAACCTTAACTAGCTTAATGACACCCAAAATTAGGACATGTGGGATATCTATTATAGAGAAAACCTTGTGAAACACCTGTAAGATTTCATAACCAATCAGATTAAGTGAAAGCTGACCATGATTGAATTCTCAATCATGGGACTGGAATTTCAGTGTTTACCACAATGAAGTAAACTATTCAAGAAGTGTTATGGAGTAAGAGCTCCCAGTAAGAGAACACAAGTCTTTAGAGTGAATAGCTGCAATCAAAGATAAAGGAATAAACTTTCCACCCCAACAGGTCAAACACAGTTACCAGTCATGAGTGTGGAAACAGAACTACAGCAAGAATGATAATTACATGTAGAAGAAAAGTGGTGACTTTAACCTTTGAATGTAATGGTGAAGTGATTCATTCCATGGTCATGATAGCTACTCTTGCAGAACAGTATGGTCACACTCATTCCTGAGGATCAGTCCAGCAAAGAGCACCAAAGCCACAGAAAACTAAAGCTAATAATATTTACAGTTATGTCAGGATAGTCAAAATACTACAGCCTATGTTCCTTCACTGACAAACTGTTACCTAATCACTAATAGCAAAAGTCGTGACACACACAGCAAAGAAGTGCTATGACAGAAGTCTAGATGAATCAATTGTTTGGATTCAATTCATAACCCTATGAACAAATGTACAATGGAGCACAGAATCACTTTGGCTACAAATTTGCCTGTCTCCTGGATAGATATTGAAGTAATTTTTTGTGTCTTTGTAGCTATTTTTATTTGGCATTATGTGTAGGTTTTACTTGCAGTAAATGGAAAGCAGAATGAAGCCTCAATGTAAATGTTCAAGTAGTTTTATTTAAGCATTAAAAGTATTTCCAGGAATATACTTTCATTTTATATACATTTGCCATTATCTTTTCTTATCCTTCAAATGGAGTTTCAAGAAACATGTTTATAAAACCTCATTTTGTTCTGCTAACCCTGCAAACTAAATATGTTTCATTTATTTTTAAATTAAGTGAAAATTAGCCAGGTGTGATAGATAAGTTTTCTATACACAGGTCTAAATATTGACAAAAGGAGACGTGTCACTGGAAAAATCATCAGTCTAGCAATTATCACGTTAGCATGTTAAGTGGAAAAAGATGTGAAACTTCCAAATGTGTCAATACAGATTATTTCATTTCCACCAGCTATCAGCTATACTGTGAACATCAGTGCCTTAGTATCTATTCAGCAACAAGTCAGTTTTTGCAAGCAAATATCTTAACGTGACATGAAGAATTGTCAAATCTCTGGCAAAATTATGCACATCCCCTTCAGAAATGGTCTGCCAAGCAAATATTAGACATTTCTAGAAGGATAGACGGTGCCGGGCTGGAGCCAGAGGCCAGGAACTGGAACAACCAGTCAGCAAGACCTGTCTTTCTCACAGACAGGGCAATGATTTTCAGGCCCAAATGCGAGTGGACAGGGAACAGAGGAGAAGGAGCCAGGCACCAACCTTTTCTACTGCTGCTGTCCATCAAAAAATGTTTCAAAAAGTTAAATTAAGGGGCATTGATTAGTGAAGATAGAATAATGATACTTGTAGCTGAACAGAGTGCATTTGAGACACATATTTTTCTTTACAATGTAAATAACTAATTTCAAGAGTCCTGAGTAGACTAGTGCCTAAACCAATGTTAAAGTTTTAACTCTCTCTTGTCAATAGTAACACTGATAATTTCATAGCAGCTTGTGAGAGCCACAGCTCACAGGGTTCATTATTTTGGAGGGAGGATTAAGAGACTCAACACAATGAGAAATAACAGCATGAGAAAAGGACACTTGAGATGAATTAGACTTTCTTGCAAGGATCCTGCAATGTTGCAAGACGTTGGATCTTGAAAAAAAACTCTCTCAATGATTTTTTAGTGGTCTTGGAGAAACCCTAGCTGACTGGAAGCTGTCAAATGTTACCCCAATTTTCAAGAAGGGCAAGAAGGAGGAGCCCAGAAACTACAGGCCTGGCAGTCTCATTTCAGTGCCTGGTAAAGTTATGGGAAAATTATTCAGTAGCCACTGAAAAGCACCTGAAAGACAAAACAGTCACTGGTCACAGCCAGTACAGCTTCATGAGAAGAAGGTCCTGTTCATGAAACCTGATTTCCTTCTATGAGAAGGTAACCCACCTAGGTGATCAGGGGAAGACAGTTGAAGTAATCCCTTTGGATTTCAGTAAAGCTTTCCATACTGTCTCTCACAGGATCCCTCAGGACAAAATGTCCAGCACACATCATGGGATGGGTGAGCAGCTGGCTCACGGGTCAGGCACAAGGGGTAACAGTGAACGGGGGGACACCAGACTGGTGACCTGGCACCAGTGGGGTTCCACAGGGCTCCATCCTCAGCCCTGTGCTCTTCAACATCTTCATACATGACTTGGATGCAGGACTGGAAGGGATACAGAGCAAGTTTGCAGATGATACAAAACTGAGAGGGACTGCAGGGAGACCCTGCAGAGAGACTTCAACAAATGACAGGGCTGAACAATCACCAACCATATGACCTTCAACAAGGGAAAGTGTTGGATTCTGCACCTGGGACAGGGTAATCCTGGATGTACAAACAGGATGGGGAATGAGATGCTGGGAAGCAGTGCCATGGAAAGGGACCTGGGGGTCCTGGTCAAGGGCAAGTTGAACATGAGCCAGCAGTGCCCTGGCAGCCAGGAGGGCCAACCCTGTCCTGGGGTGCATCAGGCACAGCATCACAGCCAGGCAAGAGAGGGGATTGTCCTGCTCTGCTCTGAGCTGGGGCAGCCTCACCTCGAGTGCTGGGGCAGTTTGGGGTGCCACAATATAAAAAAGACATTAAGCTGTTAGAGAGTGTTGAAAGGAGGGCAGTGAAGTTGGTGAAGGGCCTTGAGGGGAAGCCGTGTGAGGAGTAGCTGAGGTCTCTTGGTCTGTTCAGCCTGGAGGAGACTGAGGGGAGACCTCATTGCAGTTAAAATTTCCTGTGAGGAGGAGGAACAGGCAATGGTGTCTTCGTTGTGACCAGTGACAGGACCTGAGGGAATGGCCTGAAGCTGTGCCAGGGGAGGCTTTGGTTGGGTATTAGGGAAAAGTTCTTCACCCCAAGAATGGTTGGGCACTGGAGCAGTGTCCCCAGGGCAGTGGTCGCAGCACCAGCCTGACAGAGTTTAGGAAGTGTTTGGAATGCTCTCAGCCACAGGGTGTGACTCTTGGGGCGTCCTGTGCAGGAATAAGAGTTGGATTTGATGATCCTTGTGAGACCCTTCCAACTCCTCATATTCTGTGATTCTGTGATATCATACATCTAAGACTTTTTAGAAAGCCAGTGCTACATTGATGTGTGCTGAAAACATCAGATATTCTTGGTAGTGATTAATCTGATAAGTATTAATATAAGGTAAGCAGAATGGGCAGTGTTTCAACCACAGTCTGGGGATATCTATAGAGAGAGCACCACCAATTTCCATGAGGTTGGGCCAGACCATTACTGAATGGCTCCAAGCCATGAGTTCAATTTGTATAGGTAGTTTTGTAAAGAGCTACAGTACACCAGTATTATTTTCTGGACTAATTATGTCCCATCTTTGCAAACTCTCAAGGATACCTTCTAGAATGCATGTGGGCAAGATAGAATTTGTGATGAAGTTTAATCACAGAAATCCAGTTACTGAAGTGCTGATCTTGCTTTAACAGCATTCATTGTACCATGGTCTAATAGACCTTCTTTGGTGAAGAACAGTATCTTCTTAATTTTATTTTTACTGCTTTTTCCTCAGAAGCATCTTTATTCAATATTTTAAGCCTCTTTTGCATTAGAAGTGCATTTTTCAGGCTGCTGGTGTGATAGCCCAACCATTATTCAAAGTTTAAAACTATTTTTCCAAGGAAATAAATATATAATTGCTAGGTTTTAATAAGCACTAATATTTCATGAAGATCTACTACCTTCCTATCTATTCCCTTCAAAAATCTACTAATCTTCAACTTCTAAGCAAGAATTCTCAAATACATAAAACGGTGACTGATTACCTTCATACAAATATATTTTTATGTAAAATGCCTCAATGAACACATAGGTTTTTCCTAATTTTAATTGCAAACAGTTTCTATAGTATTAAATTTAAGATATTGCAATCATCCCATTCTTCTCTTTTTCATTGTCCTCTGGAGTCCATGACTTGAAATCTCCTTTAGTATTCATTTCAAGATAAAATTTCAGTAGCCAAGAAGAAAGCTATTTTAGTATTTCCTTTTTATCTTTTTTACTCTCCCCTGGTGCTCAGCATCAAGCAAGTTTTGGCCCCAAGTTGTGGAGATTTTAGGCAATAGCTTCCCCATGCTTAAATTTTAAAAGTAGTTGCCATAGCAACTGCCAGACACAGCATATGGTGTGTCTGTTACCTCCAAGATAACAGAGCAAGTTCTAAAGAATTTTCTTTACAATATGTTATGAACCTTTGTACTTTTTACAATTTTTCAGAGTGCGGTATAAGGTACTGTTGTTCCCTGACATTCTCTTCAAGTTGAATGCTCATTTTGTAATTCTCTCTTTCATATTAGGGAAATATTTCCCTCTCTCACTAGTATTTTTATTCACCCATTATTTAGCAAAACAAGAAAGCATAAGCTGGGGGAAAGGAGACATTTTTTAAGTTTTAGCTAAAGTGTTCCCTTTCCTTCATAGTGACAATCCAAAAGAAAAAATACAGAAAAAGACAGAAATCTTCTTTAAAATTCTCCACTATTTAGGTGCTAGGCATGCAGACATTTGGCAGAACTCTATACAGTCTTCAACCCTTTGACTCCCATATCTGTCCAGCTTCTCATCTCAAACCAAGAATTAATGTCTGTGCAAAGTGGCCTCAAACAAGAGGAATTCAGAAACACACCTGCCACCTTGTTTGGCAGGCAGTACATATCCCTTGTGTAGCAAAGACTTCTGACCAGCCCCCTTTCCAAAATGGTTTTTCCCTGTTTTGTGTAGCTCCTAAACAGAAAAACCACTAGAACAGCTTGTGGGTGGAATGACACTACCTACCTTCCTCCACACACCGAGAAGATGCCTCTGTCCAGCAGAGCTCACAGAAGTTCAGCCTTTCAGTGCTTGCCTTGCTTTGCAGAATCACATGCAGACTTGAGAAATAAGGGTAATAGGCCTTTATTCCTCCTTCTGCACCTCTGTGGTTGTATAGGCTGAGACAGGATTAAAAGAATAGTTACTAGGATACATAATAATGTTCTGCTCTATAATTTTCTGTCCCCCGAGTCCTTCATTCTGACAACTTTCTGCAATTCAGGTACCTTCTGCAAAAATTTTCTAAAAAATTAAAAAATAAAACTGCTCCAAAACAGGATGTAAGAGTGCACATTTAATTCTCCCCCTGAGGAGAAGTTAAGCAAGGGAATGAACTATTCATTATACACTTAGCTTAATGCAGAACTACAAGATGGTGACGCTACTCCAATGAAGACACAAGATAGTGTAAGAACAGAGTCAAATATTTTAAAGGGAACTTTATGTGCTTGTGGGGTTTTTTCCCCCTTTATTTACTCTTCTCTTATCATGGTTACTTCTCAAGGAAGGGGCAGTCATTCAGTAATTGGAACTGCATGTTGTTACCTTCAAGAACTACTTGGTCAAATGTCTTGCAAAGAAATACTTGTATTTATTTAACAAGTTGCATGGTTCATTACAGCAATTATTAGTGTAGATGTATTTTCTTAAATCCTCTTTTGCAGCCTGGTCAAGGGGAGAAAAAGACTAAAGAGCATAGCAGCAGGTACTATTTCTGGACATTAGCCTTCAGAGTAGCTTTCAGCAAAGGCTGAATGATTCTACTGTGGAAAAAAAAAAAAAGACATTTTTGCTGCTAAAAAGCGACTAGTGGCAGCATTTTTTTTCGTAGTAATAGCAGTTGAAATTAACTAATAACCACAGTTACAGGAAAAGCAATGGTAGTAACTTCAGGTTTTAGCTGCTAAATGGCATGTAACAGAGAAGAAAGGTCACGTATGTTTCACCTCATCTTGGTCATGTATTATCAATTTATTAGTCTGGAGCATTTAAGAGAAAAAAAATTATTCCTGGTGTCCTGACTGATAGAAGGATGTTGAGAAAATATTATAAATATGTTTATTTTTTTTTTACATTATATATATTATTATATAATACAAAAATCATGATTAGATGAAAGTTCTATAATGTAGGAAGACATAGATGTCACTCACCATGCCCCACCTTTATTTGTGCTGTAGGCAATATCAGAGTACATAGGTAGAATATCAGTTAAAGTCACTTCAATACCTGTGGATGCCATGTTTCTCTGGTATTTCAGTTTCATAGGTTCTTATGGCTTACTTTTCCTCACCAGCTCATGGAGGGCATTATTTGTTGTATTGGACATACCCTTGATACTAAGGTCTCCACAAGGTCCTAGGGGAACAGTCAATATCTCATCCACTTCTTTCTCCTGCAACCACTTCCTTCCACTTAATCCTGAATTTTTCTAGTTCTGCTCTTAGCAACCAGCCATGTGCATTGGCACTGGTGGTGTGAACCCACCAGCCACTGGGCCACAGGGTACCAGAAGGGGCTGAAAGAGGTGGGCTCGTTCAGGCCTACGAAGGGTAACCAAAGGAGAGATCTTAATGATCTTCTTGCCGTCTTCAAATGCCTCCTAGGAGGGTCTGGAAGAACAGAGCCAAACTCCTTCTGTGGGGCACAGCTACACAGTTGGTAAGCATGAATTGCAACAGGGGAAATTTCAGCTAGATGGTTGGAAAAATGCTTTCATCATTGTCAAACAGTGCAACGGGTTCCCAGGGAAGTTGTGGCATCGCCACCACTCAAAACTCAATCAGGCGAGGCACTGAGTAACCTAGTTAAGTTGATCCTGCTTTGAGTTGAGCCAGATGACCTCAAAAATTCCCTTCCAACCTAAATTATGTGGAGATTCTGTGATTCTATTCAGTTTGGGAAAGCTCAGCAGGCAGTGTTTACCACTGAAAAACTATTCTAATTGAAAATCTGAGTATGCCTGACAGTTGTAAGTGAAAGGGTGCGATTTATCCAAAGTAGTTTGTGCTACAGAGGGAGAGGTTGGTATTTTTCACTTTTGGATGGCTTTTTTCTTTATTACCATATGTTGAATTTAGTAAAGTTATTCCCGGTGAAAACACAAATAGCAGAGAATCAACTCCTAAATACAAATGAACCAAAACCAAAATATCTGCTAAGTTTCCTTTCACCATGGCTTAGTCCATATGCAAAGCCTCTCTGTAATTAAGTGTAAGTGAAGTACAGTAGTATCGCTACAGTATTAGTGACTCCATATAAACATATTTTCTTCCTGAATGGTTATAAACAGGCACACCATAACCTCATTTTTAGCTTTTTTTCCACATTATAAATTCATTTTTCTCTTTGCAAAATGTCACTTTCTTTCCAGCAGGTTAATCCCAGGAGGTCTGGTAACTACAATTACTACATTTAAATATTCCACAGATCTGTCAAGACTCAAAAGAATTCTGTAGTGTCAGTTTAAATATAAATATATATAATTCTAGTTAATAATCATCACTTCAAGTCTGTTATGAAAACTGTATTACTCATTCAGAGTGTGTGTGATGTTGTGTATGTATGCAGCATTTGTTGCAGCATTTTAATTGATTTAAAAAAAAAAACCAGCCATACTAATGGCAACATATCAATGACCACATGCAGAAAACAACATTGCTTTTAACAAGGTTAACCGGTCTGTAAGTGTTTTTTTCTAATTTCTTAAGGAAAAAGCACCAGAAATTTTCTAGCTTTTCATTTAGAGTATATACTATTGTAAAGGCAAATACCAGCAAAATATATTTGATGCTTTTAATTTCTATAACATTTCCATCTGAAGAAAATACTTTCATTTACCAGTTACCAGAACTTTTTTTATCTTGCTGAGGAGTAGAGAGGTTTGGAGAGGTTGACAATTTTCTGCTACCTTATAAATAGCCTGAAACACTACACAGTTAAAAGAAAACCCCCTTAATGGCTTCAAAACAAAAACTATTATGTTGATCAAAAATATAGAAGTATATTTTCTTTAAGTCTAATGTGCTCATTGGATCTTTATTTACTTATCCTGCTAGAATAGCTCTTGCAGTACAGGTAGAAATGTAGCTCTTTTTACAGTGAAAGTTTCAGTGTAGCAAAATGAATATGCCCTTATGCCCAGCAAATTAATACCAATAAATGGCATTTTGAAGCTTTTAATCACCATGACAACCCACCTCAGATTCTTCAATAAAATGCCACAGACACTGATTTATGCACGTCTACCATGTGTTCATAAATATCACCAGTGTTGTGTATCTTAAAAACATATAATGCCATTGATGTCTTTCTCTTGGAAAACTCATCAATCAGCACTCCAGCTAAAACTTAATTTGTATCCTTCTATTTATATTAAGTGTCGACTAAACAGTTCAGTTAAATAAAAATACAAAGAGATACATACAAAATATGCCTCAGACATATAAGGACATTCCTCGAGTTTGACAACCATTGGGAAAAATACCTGATATATAAATAAAGTAGAGGAATTACTTCAGATATCTACAAAACAGAATCAGCATTCACATGGCAGAACTCTTCAAAGTACTCTTTCTGTCTCAGAAAGGAAATAGTTGAGTTGAACATTATAAGCAGAGTATTCACTAAGCTGTGTGCATAAGGATCTCATTATTGAAATGAGTCACATTCTGATGTAAATGCTGCTTATGCTAATGCTGGAAAAATCATGACAAATGTTCAAAAAATTGTCCCAAGACCAAAATTCAACTCAAGCCACTCTGGGAAATGGGACGTTACAGACATCTACCTATGTAAAGAAAACAGATACTTGCTGCCATTTACCCAGCACGCACAAAATTCACCAATTACATTCCATTATCTTCCATGTTTTTAGGGCTAGTGCCCTGGCCAGCCATGCTGCCACAGCTGGAACATACCTGCCAGGGGAACTCAGTATTGCCACAAACCAAAGAACAGTGCATGCTCAGGCCTGCAGGCAGGCCTGCCCTGCTTGTCCATGCATGGCCTGAATGGCTCACCATATAGCCTACTATACCTCCCACAGCCTCTGCTCGCCGCCCCAGCCTCTGCAGCCTCCACTCCAGCACATTTTGCAGCATTTCCACATAAGCTGTTTTAAAAATCTCTCATATCTATAGCTGACCCAACACATAGACTTTATTAGTCATGGTTAATTGAACATAATTGAAGTACAATTTGTATCTGTTAAGCCACTTTGCAAGGTAATAACTGATGAACTGGGCAGATTTCTTTTTCCTCAATTCTCTCAGGGGATGCCAAAGGGTAGCCTACCATCAGTACCAATTTTGGGAAAAGCACTTTTCTACATACACACACACACACACACTCCTTCTCTCGGCACCCCAGGCCATCCCTCACTTTGTCATCAGTCTGCCTACCACAAGACCTTTTATCCCAATTTGTATGGTCACCTGTGAATCTCCATGCCAGTCTGGAAGCATAGCTGATAAAACTCTGCTGCGACACCTCTGAAATACCAACAGATATTTTTTGGGATAGATGTGAACAAAAATTCTTAGCATTCTTCTCTGATCCTTTCTACCATCCCTGCACTGAACTCTACTACAGAACAATACCATACATCCATTTATAGAGGAACAAGGGCCATTTCAGCATACCTGCATTTGCATGGTATTTCACAGGACCTGAAGGACTTGGGATGGACTCAGGGCATGTTGAAGACCTGCAGTGTACATGTAAATGGCTTGGTCCCTAGGAGAGTCTCAGAAAGCATCATGGGTGCAGGCTGGCTGAGTCTCATATTTCGCTAAAAGACACAGAACTGTGCTTCAGAAAATGTGAGGGAGCAGGGCAGTAGGGACTCTCTGCAGTCTTGGTGTAACCCACGCTGCACTATCTGGCTATTCTGCAGACACCGTCCCACAGTAATCTATAAGATCTATTAACTCTGCCTTATTCACCTAAGATCAGCTGTGAACGCTGTAATAAAAGTGTCAGCTTTAATATCAGCACAAAATTCTGCTTTTGCTCTACATGTCCATCCAAAAATAAAAGCTTCCTGCAACCAAGTACATTCTACAGTGTATCAATACTAACAATGCTGTCTGCCCCCAAAACCTCCAGTTTTTCCACCCCCTTCCTACAACTCCATCATAGTGAAGACATATTGTGACATCTAAGATGGCATTGCACTATACTATAAAGGTAACTTTCCTAAGTTTCATGGATAAATTCCAAATTATGTTTATTTTCAGATTTCAGTACATGAAGTCTGCAGTCCACTCACTGCAAGCCAACAAAATGAGTCTGTCAAGATTTATTCCTCAAAATTTGTTGCTCTGCTCTTTAACTTCTTCATATAATACTTTCCCAGCTCGAGAAACTGCAAATTGAGACAGAAACTCATCTGCCTTTTAATTAGCCATTTATGCTCAGTGTAAACCTGGCAAAGGGACAGAATGTCTGAAAAGACAAAATTTAATATTTTCCCTAAAGAGGACTTTCAATATTTTCTCATACTAAAAGAGTTCTGGGGTGACAGGGTTATATATAAGAGTTTACAAGACAAAATGAATAGTTACTACAAAAAGATATCTTGAAATTCCTCCTCTTCTAGCCTTTGCTCACTTATAGGCAGTTGCATTACTTCCAAGTTTTCACTATCCTCCCTCCATTAAAATGACAATATAAGTTACCAAAAGGCAATGTATAATAAATATAACCACCTTTTGTGTATGTTGAATGCCACCTGTAGTGTCA
This sequence comes from Polioptila caerulea, assembly GCA_013397295.1. Taxonomy (NCBI): domain Eukaryota; kingdom Metazoa; phylum Chordata; class Aves; order Passeriformes; family Certhiidae; genus Polioptila; species Polioptila caerulea. Next base: position 1,010,958 of record VYXF01012374.1, on the reverse strand, counting down.
AAATACTAATGCTGAGTAGTACAATCTGTCTAGATTGAGCATCTAAATTTCATATATAAGTTTCCCTGAAATGCTTTATTTCATAACCCAGTGCTGATGGTGCCGAAAGGGCTCAACTACAATTAAGTAGTCATTACTCAAACACAACAAAAGGTAAGAGCTATCATTTACCTGTATACAGCCCAAGGTTGGAGAGTAGAGCCACCACTAGAGCATGAATCTTTTTAGAATACAAACCCACAGAGATCTACCTTATTGTTTTCTCACTATTTCTTTAAAGCACTGTTAAAATAAAATTAAAAAGACAGTGAGCTGGACTCCTAATAGTGCCTGAATATAACTGAGAGTAGATTTAGAAAGTCATGAGTTCAGAGTCACTAACTCCTATTAATCATAGTTATTTTTTACTTTATAGCAACCACATTGGTAACAACTTCATTTTAGATAAAAAACTTTCACTGCTGTTTGTGTTTCTAGAGGAAAACTAATATAGGGACCACAGGTTTTATATGGATACAGCAGAGCTTTTGAGCTGTCAAGACTCAATCCAGGCTGTTAGAAGATTTAGCCAGGCAACTCAGAAAAAATAAGCATCTTCTTCCTGCTGAATGAGTTTAAGTTTTAAACCAATACTTCACTTTAAAAAAAAGGTTTTATCTGTTCATTTTATAACAACTGCACCACACAGTTGATTCTCAAGTCCAAAATACCACTTGTCTAGAATCCCAATGACATTTACAGGGCCTACAATTAAATAAACAAAAGATACTTTACCATCTCTCAGTGTCTTGTCCCTGTAAAAATTACATACTGCACTTCTACAGAAATGTATCTTTTTTTCTGTTTAGTTTATTAGCTATAGAGAAGAAGTTTTAGGTATCTTTTTATGTCTTTTAGCACTAGTCTCTAAACTATATGCAAGTACTTTCAATGAAAAGAGAAAAAACTGTAGTGGGAATAGCTTTATTGTCATATTTTTACTAGTGGGTGTGAGAAGTGATTTAACTTACAGGTACTGATTATTTAATTGTATTGATATAGAGCATAGAGCCTACCATGACTAGTGAATCATTCAGACTGACAAGAGGAGGTGTAAAAACTCTTATTGCTTCTATTCTGCCACATCCTTCCAGTTTTACAAAAGAAAAAGCTTTATTCACAAGTGGGGGTTAGCAAGCCATTAAAGTTCTTGATAACAGCTATGAATGCGTAAAACAAACACGTCAAATCCATACAGTATAATTCTGTAATTGATTGGATAATGATTATTCCAAGAGATGACTATTTCATCAGATGCACAATATAGCTGACTCTGAGCCTACATATGGTTTAAAAATAATCTTTGTAAACTTTACAAAATTAAGCTTATATGGTGTGTTCCATTTATTTTTGTTAGTATGTGACCTTTATTCAACATAGTTTTATCAATCCATTTACTTGTTTAGATGGGAAAAGATACCACAAACTATTAAAGTCATTGCTATACTGAATGAAAGAAACTGTACTTTTAAGCCTATAGCCCTGAAGCAGTAGTTGGTTAAAAGAACATGAACTCAGTCTGCAAAGTAATTTTGTTTATGACAATACTTAATCAAAAATGAACATGAGCCAGCAGTGCCCTGGCAGCCAGGAGGGCCAACCCTATCCTGGGGTGCATCAGGTTCAGCATCACAGCCAGGCAAGGGAGGGGATTGTCCTGCTCTGCTCTGAGCTGGGGCAGCCTCACCTCGAGTGCTGAGGCAGTTTTGGGTCCCACAAAATAAGAAAGATGCAAAATTATCAGAGAGTGTCCAAAGGAGGGCAATGAAGAAGCTCAAGGGCCTTGAGGGGAAGCTGTGTGAGGAGTGGCTGAGGTCACTTGGACTCTTCAGCCAGGAGAAATAAACTGAGAGGAGACCTCACTGCAGTTACAGCTTCCTAGGAGGGGAAGAGGAGGGGCAGGCACTGATCTCTTCTCTCGGGTGACAGTGACAGGGCCCAAGGGAATGGTCTGAAGCTGTGTCCGGGCAGGTTTAGGCTGGATATTACAAAAGGGTTCTTCACCCAGAAGGAGGCTGGGCACTCCCTCAGGCTCCCCAGGGCAGTGGTCACAGCACAAGCCTGGCAGAGCTCAAGAGGAGTTTGAACGGTGCTTTCAGAACATGGTCTTGGGGTGTCCTGTGCAAGGCCAGGAGTTGGAATTGATGATCCTTGTATGTCCATTTCCACCCAGGATATTCTATAATTCTATGAAAATAGTTAGCAGAATTTTGATAAATTCTCAGTCCTGCTTTCAGCAAGATGAATAGAAAAAGCTATCTATAGATGGGTTTGAATACGACTATCTGTGTCAGGTTTTAGAAATATAACAAAGCATAGCTTTGGAATCAAAAAAGTCAGTTTTTCTTTCCATCCTCATCAGTTCTATGTTTTTCACTAAACTCAAGTTGCTGAAAAGAAAGCAAGTAAGGGATTCAGATAAATCTCTTCATTTCTTTTCAGTATCGCTTTATGATGAGGATAATTTTTAAAAAAATACGTAAACTATCTCCTTTCTTTAAATACTTACAATTTTGATTTTTTTACAGCCAGCAATAGACTTTTAAATCATCCTTTTCTCATTATTTTTCCTATAGTATTTAGATAACACATGCCTTTCTGTTTTTATGGGGTTTTTGCTATGAATGATACATATCAAACATTTTTTTTCTCTTTTTAGTATTATTAATTTTTCCCTTATTAGTATAAATTAGTATATTAGTATAAATCAATATTCTTGGAACTTGGGTTAAAATAATACACCAAAGGCATTAACTAATTTGCCTAGTAACAGAAACATTATTGTAATGTGAAATTCTTTTTTGTATTACTCTTTTCCTTGCTATTATCAGAAGAAACAAAATAAGGTAAGAGCTGTATTAGATAAGATTCAGTGCTGGTAAAAGAGTTCTGAACTATATATTCACCAAGAGGTGAAAGAGTTCCTATTAAGTACTGTCGTATATTTGTTTTGCAAGAAGTTGTTTCTTCAAGAAATTACTAAAAATCTGCCTGTTACTAGTAGTGCAACCTTGAAGGGAAATCTCAAGTCCGTTTTACATTTTGTACAAAAGATAGTCTCATTGAGTCTGGCTGCAGGACAAAATGATCAGAAAATGAAGTAGAGAATGCTTGTGTATCCTGCACAATTTCACAGATAACACATTAGTAATGTCCCGTTGGAAGAAAGCTGGATAACTCTTTAGTGAAAACAAGCTTTACTTTTCAGAATAAAAGTGAATGACATTTTTGACTGGATAGCTTTCTTCAGATAAGGAAGCTAGACTGTGCTAAGTAATGCATCACGACAAGAATATTGCAATAATCCTGGTCTAAGGTGAAGTTTGCAGGTCCGAACAGGATAATCTTTGTGCTTGTAAATGTAGCACAGCTTGCTCTTAAAAACTGGCATTTCATGATTGTTGATGACATCCAAGCTGTTTTCAGAGCATTGCATAATGGCCTTTTTTTTAAACATGAATTAAAAATTATGCGTGGCAATTCACCCTACTTATCAATTTCTAATTAATAAAAAGGATGAAACCACTAGAATTGAACTTGCTCTGTGAAATGACAGGACTGAAGAGAATCATAAGAACAATGTAGAGACAATAGGGAAAGTGAGCACTGATACAGGAGGTTGTAAGTCTGGTAAAGAATTCTATTAAAATATTGCTATTCAGTATCAAATTGTAAAAAATCTTTTTATGTGAAGTGAAAAATCAAAGAATTGTAAAGTTCAAAGAACAGATAATGCAATTATAACAGGATACAGGTGAGCTACTTAAATTATCATATTCCACTTAACTCAGTGATCATAATAATTTTGCAACTCTATTATATTGAGCTATGAAGAATAATTTAGAAAATCATTGACTCCATCTAGTGGTAATTTTCTGTAATCTTTCACTTGCAACTGCTTCAGTAGAGAAATCTATTCCAAACTTTTATTTTAATTTGTTACAAGTCAAGAAACAACAACAGAAAACAACAATCAAGAAAATCAGCCCACATCTCTTACAAGAACAGTGCTCAAAATATTCTGCAAAGAAAGCCACATCATTTTTCATACACTATGGTTTAGGAAGCTGAGATGGAGGGAAATTAGACAATTTTGGCTGGTGGCAGAATATGGACCAGAGCCTCAGCTTCCCCAGCCCCAAGGTTGTCCCTCAGAGAACCAGGATGACTGAGGCAATTTTTCTTGTTGGATATCTTTGCCTCAGATTACCAGTAGACTATTGTTGGCTGATACTCTGAATGAAATTAAATGGAATTAAATGAAACAGTATTTTTCCTTTCCATAACTTAGAGGAGGGAGGCATATCACTGCAGTCACCACCTTAGCCTTTACAAGTAACCATGTTTGCAGGCTGCTGAGACAATATAAAAAATCAGACCTCAGAACATGCTCTGCTTATTCAGCTCCCACAATGTACAATTTAATCAAAGTGGCAGCACGGCACGAAGAAATTTACACTGCAACTCACTGATGATCTACATTATTCCAAAAAAAAACCCAAAACAAACAAACAAAATCATACAACAGGTCAAGTCTCTAGGGCAATAACTGTAATTTTTCAAAAATATTTTTCAAACTGTAATTTTTCAAAATTTTTTCAAAAGCATTTAACCCAGATGAATTAATTTTGGATAATCTTGTTTACATAACTGCTAAAATGTAACTCTGCTAGAAAAGTCTGAGATGTGGAAAGCCATGTTTATTCAGGGTAATTGAAAGCAAAATTAAGTCCATAGTGATCAGAATCTAAGGAACTATAGAGAAAAGTCATTTTAACATTGTGAAGTTTTGGGGCTTTGAGGGAATGTGGACATCAAAAATGTTAATTTTTATTCCTGTTTTTACAACAATACTTAGAAATTCAAGCAATATAGTGGTCCTCAGAAAGGAGACACAGTTTTCATCTCCAGAGTTTCCATGACACAGCAACAAAAATGTCACTGTTCTAGTCTATGTAAAGTCAAATACATAACACTCTTCCCAATTAATAATTTGGAAAGCTATCAATAAATTTTGAACTGGTCCACAGCTATGAGGAAAACATCAACTACAGATAGGAATAAACATCATTCCATAAGCAGGATGATTGGAGTTCAACTCTAGCTTGAGCTGATTAACACTACCTTGTCAGTCACAGTCTGCACAGCCAAAAGGGTTATGATGCTGAGTGAAGGATTAGCACCATAGTGAAAGGGGCTTTCAGAGCTAAAATTTGAATGTTGAACACATTCATTGGTGAAATTATCCAAAGATTATTTTGAGGAAGTAAACTTGGCAAACACATGCTCTCCTAAAAGCAGTATAAACAGTACATGTCAATAAAGGAGCTTACTTCCCCTCTGCTGGTTTTAATCAACCACAGTTGATTCACAGAATTTCTGCACCTCAACCCCATCCTACTCATCCTCATCCTACCTTACCATACCTCATCCTACTTTGACAAGACAACTAGTGAAAAATCACTGGACTGAGGAAATTCTTAGCTACTAACACTTGTTCTCCCAAGCCATTATATTCAGTGTTGAGTACACTGCTTCCAGGACAAAGTAGAAGTATTCTACGTGCTGTCCTTATCAACACCTATGGATGAACAGAGCATCTTTAAATAATTCCCTAGACAATTGATGGCGACTCCATAGCTAGTCAATTT